>RCUC01147828.1:0-163340 GCA_003697995.1 Taxidea taxus jeffersonii | reverse complement strand
AAAAAAAAAAAAAGAAAGTTACAGCTGGCAGAATAATATCTGTCTCCAAATATAGTCACATCCTAATGCCCAGCACCTCTGAATATGTGATGTGGTAGAGGAGAATCAAGGTTGTTAATCAGCAGACCTTGAGGTGAGGAGTGTCTCTTGGGTTATTCAGATGGACCCTATTTAACCACAAAGGTCCTTCAAAGTGGAAGAGGGAATTGGAAGAGAGAATCAAAGAATTAGAGACAGATTTGAAGATGCTATGCTGCTGGCTTTGAAGACAGAGGAGGGGACCATTAGCCAAGGAGTACAGACAGCCTCTAGAAGCTGGGAAAGGCAAAGAAATGGTTTCTCTGTGAGAGCCTCCAAAAGGAACACAGCCCTGCTGACACCTTGATGTTAGCCTGGTTAGGCCTGTGTTGGGTTTCTTACCCACAAAACTATAGATTTGTGTTGTTTTAAGCCACTAGGTTTGAGCTGATTTATTATAGCTACAACAGAAAACCCATCTAGTCATGGGACGGAATTGCCATGGCTGCTCAGGCTGAGCTAACCATAGGTGCCACATACCAATGCACTCCCCGCGGAGGTCCAGCTGGAATCCTTTGTTGCATTCACACCGGTAGCTCCCAGGAGTTGGAATACAGCGTCCATTTTGACAGAGATAGCGAAACAACTGGCAGTAATCAGTGACATTGACCGGCAGCACTCCTGAAGGAATAACATTAAATCCCATTAAAATCATGGGCAAGATGCTAAATCACAGAGGATTGGCCCAACTCTTTGGACAAAGGTCATCTGGGGCCAGTAAATTCTATGTCCGTGCCCATTCCAGAGATCCCCTGCAGCCAGGTCCTGCACCATTGCCGTAGGTTGCTTCTCCCTGCCTCTTTTCTGCCCCACTCTCAAGCATCCAGTTTGGGTAAATGACAAAGGCAAATGAGTTCTTGGTAATTACTTGCAAAACTGCTTTGCATTATATAAAACTCAATATATAATTTTATACCTCCTCTATGACTTCATCCTGTGAATCAGATTTAAATCTCTCCCATAGCTCTCCCACAGTTGTCAATAACCACAGGACATTCATCAGGAGAATACGAAACCTCCTATTTTTCTCTAAGCAATAGGCAAATTGAGAAACTTATATACAATACTACGTAACCCACTATGGTGAGTGCTGTGAAGTGTGTAAACCTGGCGATTCACAGACCTGTACCCCTGGGGCTGATAATACATTATATGTTAATAAAAAATTAAAAATTAAAAAAAAAACAATACTATGTAACCCATACAGTTAATCTGAGAATTGATATACTCATTTAATGACTAAAGCAGCATAAATAACAACAAAAAAGTTAACTAATTAATGTAAAAAAATTAATAACCAGATGACTTTTCAATCCTTACTCGGTGGTTCCCGAGATGGGTATGGATATTCCACTGGTGGTCGAGGGACTGGAACTGGAGGTCCAGGAGGAAAGCCAGGAGGAACGGGGTGAACTGGAGGAATGGGACCAAGGGGTGGGGGAGGATATCCTGGTCTCTCAGGAATTACCAAAGGGACGGAGCACAGCTTGTTGAAATCCTCTGGAAAAATACAACAGAACACAAAAGCTGAGTTGTAGCATAACTCATACACCTGTGGAAGTCACCCTTACATTTCAAAGAGACTTTGAATAAAATCAATCATCAGACTACAAAGATCAGTTGGAGAAAAGAGAAAAAGCCAATGGACTTCATTCCCATCCTAACAGTTATAGTAGCAACCATACTAAAACAATAATCCACACCAAAACCAAACTCCCCAGAGTGTGTATCACACACCTCTCCCAAAATTTAGGAGGTCTTTACCTATGTCATAATTTACCTCAAGGAAGAATCAAATGCCATTTTCTCAACTCAGTCCCGATTTTGGATCCCACAGAGCTCCAAAGAGCACATTAAAAAGCCTGGATTTTATTTTAAGCCACTGGAAGTCTTCAGCAGAATAACGTGGGATGTAATCAACCGAACATTTTCAGAAGATCAGTCTTGCTGACACACGGAGAATGCGCTGGAGGGAGGGAAGGGCAAGAAAGCTTTGGCTGACAGGGAGGCAGCGATGGAACTGGGCAGGAGTGGATGAATTTGAAGCATATTTGAGACATAAGTGCGTAGTGCTTCATGAAGGAGTAAATGTCAGAACAGAGAGAACAGGAAATCAAGAATGACATAGTCTTCTGGTTTAGCAACTGGGTAGATGTTGGTGACATTTACCAAATGGGAAAAATGGCAGTGAGAGCAGGTTTGGTGGGCAGAAGCCAAGTTCCAGGTTGAACATATGTATTTTGAGATAGCAGATATCCAAGCAGATTTGTCCCATTGTAGCTATGCGAGAGTTTGAAGCCCAGCGGAGAAGTGGGGGCTGGGTAGAAGTCTCAGGATGATCACTAGGTGGGTGGCATTTAAAGCCATGGGGATGAGGGAGCTCACCTGGGAAGGTGTGGAAAGTGAAGAGAAGGGTATATAGAGACAGAGTCCTGAGGAATACCTATTGGTAAAAAGACAACCAAGCGTTGGAGAAGCAGCAGCCCGTGGGGCAGAAGAATACCAGGGCTGGTGAGTATGTTGATAATGGGGCATAACATTTCCCTGAACTCGTACACCTGAGTTAATCAAGGATTTCCCTCTGATGGCACATATAGGCTAATTCCTATTTTTCATGTCAGGTCTTTATTTGAATAAATCATCTTTAGATTTGTAACACGTTTTTTCCCTGAGCTTCCAAAAAGGCATTTTAAGACAGTATCCAGGTTTCCAGGGATGTATTTACTTACCTACTAGTATATTTTCAAGTTTCCTACAGATGGCCACATCTTGTTATAGCTTTCTATATGTAAACTAATCATGTGATTTTTAAAATTTCCTTTTCTCCTTCTTGTCAGAATATCGGTATTTTTGTTATCACTGCCATACAGGGATTTTCCCATATACTTTCTATACTAGTTTCATCCATTGACAGAAATTAGGCTAATATTACTCCTTCCTTGTGCATTAAGTCCGACTTATTCTAAGGCACCGTAATATGTCTTAAATGGAAATACATTCATATTCAACCTCATGGGGAAAATCTGCCAATTTACATGTGGCTAAATATACCTAGTTACCATGTACCTTTTTTTACTTGTTGGTCCATTAGTAAACCTTCTCCAATCATATTTGGCATTTCCCACTCAGGTTAACATTATGTATTTGGAGAACTCTATTACTGAGTTTTAATTATTATTTATCCATAATTTTAACCCACAGAGATTCTGTAGCATTTGATTGTATCTGGAAAGGATTTATATATTGTTTATGCTTCCCCAAACCAAGATGCTACAATCCCTCTTATGAAACCACAGTGATCCTTCTTATCGAATTATCACCTGGATGTCCCATATGTATCATTTCCTGGCTACTTGCTTTCCACCAAATTTCTACCACCAAGACTGTGCATAGTCTTTGAAGGCAACGATCATATCTAACTCACGACTAATTCCCACTCTGAGCCTAGCCCTGCAAATTGTACATAAGAGGAATTCATTAACTATGGGCTGGGATTTTTTTGGTTTTTTTGTTTGTTTGTTTGTTTTTTAAAGATTTTGTTTATTACAGACAGAGATCATAAGTAGGCAGAGAGGCAGGCAGAGAGAGGAGGAAGCAGGCCCCATGCAGCGCAAAGAGCCGGATGCGGGGCTCGATCCCAGGACCTTGGGATCATGACCTGAGCCGAAGGCAGAGGCTTTAACCCACTGAGCCACCCAGGCGCCCCCTATGGGCTGGTTTTAACTGGATAACAATTATACTAAGGGACTCATTTTGCTTCCAAGCACCAATTCAGTCTTTTTCTTTAGTCTTTTGGGATTTGTATAAAATAAGTTAAATAGCTTATCAGGATTTCTGATAATTAGGTGAGTATACGACTTTAAGTATGCTGTTAAATTCATCTTAACCTCCATAGGAAAGTGTATCAGAGTGGGTCCTATACTCTTTTCTACTCTCTTCGGTTTCATAACTTTCCCATGAGCCCCTTTGCATTCAGGATCAGCGAACTGGGGCTAGTTTTGTGCAACTGATGTCCATCTTTCCTATTTCCATTTAACCCACAGATAAAGCTGATATATTTTACATGGTGAAATGCTGACTAGTCTAAAATAATCCTTCGTATATATTTATTATTTATATATGATAGCATATATAATATATATTACATATAATCACTCTCCATAAGGTAAGAGCCTAAACAATCCTTCATACATATATATTTATTATATATATAATAATCATATATATAGTACATATATTATACACATATTATATACATATACATAATCACTCTCCATAAGGTAAGAGCCTAGAGCTCTATAGCACTGCTTCGAGAACATCTGAGCAAACGAACACACCCACCTGCAAATTAGCTTCTCTCTGTCAGTCTGCTTTGCCCTGGGCCTATCTTAGATTGTGGGTATTTCAGTGGAGAAATTGTGGAGATTGTGGGTATTTCAGTGAAGAGAGCAGCTCCATGTAGAGCCACAGAGGGAAACAGGGCCTTCTCCTCCATGCATCCCAAAGCAGGTCTCCAGGCACCTCAACCTGCCTTCCTTCTGTCCTCTATTCAAGGCAAGGCCTCAGCACAGAAAGGAATCTGCATCAGTGCTGTGGATTCCTAAATTAACTATGTATTTAAAAAGCCATTCTGCTGGAATGCAAGCCCCATGTCTTAGTGTGATGTCAAGTACTTCTTAACCGTGACCTACTAAATGGTCCCCCTAGTGCACTAAGGATGGTGGGTTATATTTTTAGGCCATAGGCAGTAAGAAAATCAGACAAAATATATGACTTGTTATATGTTAAAATGTATTGAAAGATTTTTATTGCTTCTTTAATCCACACATAATTCTCAGCAATAAACAGAAATTTTATAGTAACATCTGCGAGCAGGTGTAGAGCCCAGGACAATGGGAAATTCACATTCTGCAAATAACACTGTGCAGTAGTCCATTAACTCTGTGTTTATTCTACCTCACCTTGATTCACCCTGCTACAGTTCTCTGAGCCAAATACCCTGTTCAGGAATCAGATTAAGAGCGAGTATAACCCCAGTTTTCACTTAGAACTGGTGGGAAAGATGTCACTTAATAAATTGTTCACTCCACCTGAATGCCTTCTATGGACCAGATTTTGCTAACTACTGTGGAAGTGCTAAGAGAGCATAAGGAATACGAGACTATAAGAATGAACGAGACCTCCTAATGAGATTTATCAACCAGTAATAGAGTAAGACATGAACACACGCTGGCACACAGCAGAGTGGATAGGATTTGTGCCAAAGCAACAGTAAACACCTGGAGCCTGAGACAGAAGGCAATGCTTCCAGGTGTGGTTATCTCAGGACATCCAGGAATTAGTCATATTGGGAATCATGTTAGGATCCTTACCGAACAAGAGGTCATTCAACAAGCAAGGTGGCAGATGTTAGGAAGTAGGGAGGTAGAACCTGAACTGAAGAGAAGTTTTAAGAAAAAGGAACAGTTGAGTTTAGAGATCCTCAGGCTGGCTTCAAGGAAAGCTTGATCATTTAATTTAACTAGACAAACAAAGCCACCATAAAGAAGAAGAATTAAAAGATGAACTGGGATTAGAAATGAGGATGGGGGCACCTGGGTGGCTCAGTGGGTTGAGCCTCTGCCTTTGGCTCAGGTCATGATCCCAGGGTCTTGGGGTCGAGCCCTGCATCGGGCTCTCTGCTCAGCTTCTCCCCCCACCCCACCCCCCGCCGCCTGCTGCTGTGCCTACTTGTGATCTCTGTCAAATAAATAAATAAAATCTTAAAAAAAAAAAAAAAAGAAATGAGGACGCTAGTTGCTCTGCCAACTAATAAAATTTTATTTTCAAGGAATGGTGTGACTTGGACCACTAGAAACTGCCTGAATTCATCCTGGGAAAATTTTTCTGGACATCTTTCCCTACCTTTCCCCCTGGCCATAATTTTTTTTAACCAAACTTCAGAGGAATTACGCTTCGGGAAACGTATATAGCAGCTGTGGATTTCAAAGAGATAAGTTACGAGGCCACCGCCATTGTCCAGATGAGAGAAAATGAGCTTTATGTGAACGTGGAAGGAATCTGACGTGAGAGGTATTACAAAGAAAAAAAGAAGTCAACAACAATGCCACAAGGAAGAGGAAAGCATCAAGTGTTAGGGAAGGAGAAGGCATGTATCCGGCATAAGTCTAGAAGGCTTGGAGACAAGTGAGCTGGATTCAGCAGAGCTTTGGAGAACTCCTTGAGAGCCAAAAGAAACACAGGAGAAGAGAGGACAAGCCCTCCAGAGAAGGTTGCTGTTCTGTGGTGATAAGCAAGCTCAGTAAGAGGCAGTACCAGAAAACAGTATTATTTGTATAGACCTCTGTAGTTTCCCAAGTCATCGTCTGGGGAAATTTTCCTTGGAGTCATCTCTTTTATTTTCCGGAATCTTTTTCACTTACCTGGATCTCCACCCGATGTGCCTCACACACATCGCCACTGGGCCTGTGGGGGCTGGGGCTGGGACTGGGACACTCTGCAGATGACCCAAAGGGCTCTTACCCGTGGCTCTGATGGGACACATCTCAGGGGCAACGGTGACCCCCGGAGACCAGCATCGGCCAACATCACAGCAGCACTGCATTTTCGTTATGGACTGCGGCAGTTGGTTTGAACAGCGCCCATTTGCCAGAGCCGTGTAACAGTATCCGGGGCGAACATCTGAGAGAACAAAGAAACACACCCACACACACATCACTGAGCTGGAGCGCGGGAACAACAGCCTCCTGCCCCAGCACCTCTATGCTTCACACTTGGGCCCTGGCGGAACCCGGTGACGCTCTCAGCCCCCAGAAGGGAAGCTGGGTGTGCAGCTCAGGAACAATGCTCGGTCAGAGCTCCCTTCGTCTCACACCTTTCGCCCCTGCGAGCTGGTGCACTTGGCCCAAGTCCCACATTCCATTCCCAAGGTGGGAACAAATGATTACAACCATATGTGCCATAGGAAAAGAGTCTTAGAGAATCACTGGCAGTGACAGTTAATTAGTTATAAAGCCACGTCTCTATACTGAAGGGAGACTGTGTTGTCCTTGGTTTCCAACTACTTAATTCGAGCCATTTTAGGCAAATATTGATATAAATCTATTTTAAAGCAACATGAAGCCTGCAGTATAGTCTACATTTCTAAAAGATCTTTCCTACTTTTCAGACTGTAACTGTGAGTCAGACGTGTGAGATTTTTTTTTTTTTAAAGGAGTGAGCCACTTTGCAGTCAGATCCAATGCTTGTTAATCAAGATTTCCTTTTGTCCTGGGGCCCTAACAGATTTTATAAGGCACTAATTATTTAGAAGTTCCAAATGTACGTGATTCCAAGTTCTTAGTCCTATAGGATACAATGGTTCTTGAAGGTTGGTTTTTTGTTTTTTGTTTTGTTTTGTTTTGGCAGAAAGGTATCTTCTCAAAGCAATAGGGGAAGACATATTTCTATATACCACTTTTATTGGGTTACATCATGTCTGACTGTCATGACAACATTGACACACTGAAGTGCAAGTCTAGGCTATCAAAAAAGAGCCTGTGACATAGTAGAAACCTAACTGCTTCATGGGCCTTTGAGGAACCACAGTGAAACAGGGGTCACAGGTAGCTAAGTACAGAACAGCTTGATTACCCCTGACATGCTGACGATGTACCTCTCTTTAAGGAAAGCATATCCCTGCATAGTCCATATACAATAAAGTAAAAAAGCAAGTCATATTTTAAATGTACTTGTCATGGGAAGAAATGTAAATGGTAAATTCTTTTATAAAATGAAGAATTCTTTTGTTATAGTTAAAACTTCATCCCTATGTTTCCTGTAAGTCTAAACACTAAACTTCAAGTTTGATCAGAGAAGGTCATACCTATGACTGCTCTCATCTACTTAAGAGCACTAACCTCTCAGGTCTTGAAGGTTGCAATAGATCAATAAAATAAAATGAAATAAAAAGCAAGGCTAATTTAGAAACATATAAATTACTAATATCCTATGAAGAAGGTTACAAGAAATCCAGACAAACCATAAAATAAAATTATGGATCAGCTTTAAAGAATACAAGATTATTTCTGAAAAACACTTAGAACCACTGGCAGGTATAAGTGTGCTTTCTAGAGATTTTTTGTGGCCCCGTTCCTACATCTCTGTTAGACGACTAGTCTCAGCAGAGAGACAGAACAAGTTTCCTTCCAGCCTGGTCCAGGATAAATGGTCGCAGAGAGGAGTGCAGACAGGATAGGCTCCGTGAAGCTATGGGTGGCACCTTCCCTATGAAGAGGAAGGAGCAACAGAACTTCCTACTTTCTCCTTTTCATGGCTTTAAAGCCACTAGTTATTTATATTCTCAGCAATTAGAAAATAGTTTGGGGCATGGAAACCAAAGGCTATTAAGAATTGGAAGAAATGTTCAAAATTGGCTTATATCCCAGTTTCAGATGAATTTGGCACTCAAAATTCAATATTAACACTTGACCAAAATTTGTCTATATAATTTTCAGTGTGGGCTATCTTTTGGAGCAAAACTGGAACCTACAGCTGCCAGTTGCAAACTCTTAACGGGCTAATGTCTATTATTCCACACACTAACCATGATACTATTTTACTGCCCAGCTGGCTCACTTACATGTTAAATCAGCTGTGAGAAAACTCTTGATCAAAATGGTGAGTGTTGGGGCTAAAAACCGCACCAGCCACATTTGGGCCGAGGGCAGACGCTGAGGTACAAATGGCCCCTGCACCTATAGTAAGCATTTTGCTAATTTCTCTTTTTGCAGGAGGGCTTTGGTTAAAGATATACACATTGACACAACTTGTAATTTGGAAGCAAACCTACAGGCTACTAAGGAAGGGAAAATGTGTGACAACCGGGAGCCACTGGGAGTCATCACCTCCTGGGTACACCAGCCCGAAGTATCCCACACCATCAAGCAGCGGTGCCCAGGGAAGTGGGAAGGAAGCCATTGTGGGGCTGGATCACTTTGCAAAGAGCCTAAGGTGGAAGCTGAGGGGGAAGAATGTTGGGATTTGGAGGACAGAAGGGGAGGTGGGAGGAAGTGTAGACACCTTCTTCTATTTTGAATTTGCTCTGGCTGAGACATCTGGCAGAAAAGGAGTAGAAAGCTTTCCTCCTTTTCCCCTTTCTAAATCACTTGGACCCCTTCTCTTTGAGAACCCAGAAACCACATTATATCGAAACATATGTTATGGATAGAACAGCTATTTGCAGGTCATCCTAGCCTATCAGTAGGCCTCTCCTAACCAATCACTAACATCGTTGTGTCCACCCAGGAGCTAGGAGCTGTGAGGCCCAAACTAGGTATAGGATGTCAGCAGGATTCCTGGGAATTGATAAGACAGAACACCCTGACATGAAATGACCACCCTACACAAAGTATTATTAAAGTTATTATTATTATAATACTGTAATTATATGTATGTATAATATATACTATATTATTATTACATATACATATAATAATATACTATTATTATTATTATTAAAAAAATAAAAATACTTCAAGAGCTTACAGAACAAAGAGGATGCTGGGGACACAGAGGTCTGAGAGCCTTGGAATGTGGTGACCGAAGGTAACAAGTGGAACCTCGTGCTTAAGAGATGTATGAGGAAGATACGACAGGCCCTTAGCAGCAGGCGGGGTTTTCTATTGGTTAGATTAACTAATTCCAACCAGCCAACTTACCAGTGAAACTTAGATTTGTTTATAAGTTGGAGACTACAAGTATTTTCTTTTCACTAGGGATCATTTGGGGAGTCTGTGGTTTTACCATGTAGGAGACATAAGCCTTAGGGAAGGCAGAAATGTCACTTGGAGCATTTTTTTTTATAACAAGGTCTTAATTGTGGGTGTAATAAAGTTCCCAAGAAGAAGAAACTGTACTGGCCTAGGTGTACAGTAAGAAAGGGTTTACTGTGTCCATTGGTCATTTGGGGGGGAGCAATGAGAGGGTTTGCAACTGTGGGCTCAGGCCCAAGCTGGGATTCCAGCTCCTTCACTTCTTACCTGCTTAAACAATTGAACCAAATTACTTATCTGAGCCCTGTAAACCTTAGCTTCTTCCCGTCTACAGTGCAGTTGTGAGCATGAAGTCAGATAATTTCCCCAAAACACCTCACACCTAGGAGGTCACCCCTGAATCCTAGTTTCCCCCCTTCCTTTGTAAATAGCACAGACATATGTGGTAAAAGACTGATAAAAATGTAAACCATCTGATATGTAAAGGTGCTTTAATCACTTTAATACAGGGCTCTCTTTGAAAGTGGGGGGGGGAGAAAAAAAACAAACCAAACTACCTATTATTTGGCCAGCAAAGAACTTCTGATCTACCTCTCTGCTAAGCATGATTACGGGATGTCAAGTGTGAATTGGGACAGTCTGGGGAGAAAAAAGGGCTCCCTGAATTGCACTGGCTATTTCTTTCCCTGTGGTGCCAGCATGGATGGAGAGATCCTGGAAAATCCAGCAATCCAGGCATCACTGTTGTTTCTAAGGAAAAGTCCAGATATGCTTCCCTCACTGGTTATACTTATTCGCATGTCAACTTAAGAGACCACCCTCAGCTTTTATTATACGTGACTAAGTACAAAGGAACTCAGAATTTCAAGGGCAACTCAGTTTGGGTCTGAAATTCATGGCTTGTGGTGAGGATGTGAAGCTGAGTGTCTTTGAAAACATGGGCCAGAAAAAACCATCAAAAGACTGTGTTCATTTTTCTCCAAGGCCATGTGCCATAGGCTTTCCTAGCTTTGCCCAAACAATAAGGAAGTGCTCATTTTGATATTCAACAAATACTTACTGAATGTCTATGACAAGCAAGGAATTGTGCCGGAAACCACCAGCGATGTAGGAGGATAGCAGTTACTTAGGCTTTAAGGAGGGCTTACAACTTAATTAGGGAGATGAGAACATACAGACATCCATTTCCCCAGGAGACCATTTATGAGAAGCATATCCTCAGGCAAGGGAGAAACTGCTCTCAGGTAGGCTAATCTGGGACATCTTCAAAGAGAGAGAACCCAAGTAGAAGCATCAAAGGGAGCTTGAGCTGGGAAGAAGAGTAACCTGAGTGGTACCACAGGTATGATTCAAGGGAGGAAGGAATCAAAACAAATGACCTGTTTGAGTTGTGAGATGCAGGGACTGTGCTGATAAGTCAGCAAGGCCGAGAGAGGTCAGAGAGCGAAGGCCCTGCATGCTCCAGAACTTGAACTTTACTCTAGAGAACTGGACTTTGGAGGAAGTCTTAGCAATTGCTAAATCCAGCAGTTATCAAACCTTGTTTTGTTAAACAACAAAGTCCCTTATTTAATTGATATTTAATTGATGAAGCCAGCATACCACCAGGTAAAAGCAGAGTTGCCTGGAGTGTTGTGCATGTGAGGGGCAGGGAGGAAGAGGTGGGACCCTTTTCCCCCTGCAGCCTCCCCCCTTCTCACTGTTCTCCTCTCCCACCCCTGCAGCTCTGGAGACCTTTGCTGCACCTGAGAGATCCATGCAACACAGACTAAAAAAACCCTACTTTCCTAATCCTAACAGAAAACTACCAGAGGTTTCTGAGCAAGAGAGTTACTTAATCAAAGCATTATATTAGGAAGATAAATCTGACAAGATGGATTGTAGAGAAGAAAGGAAGTAGGGAAACCCATTAAGAGATTATTGCAAAATTTCAAACCTAAATTAACCCCAGTCCCAGGAAATGATGGAAGGTTTGACACTTGCATAACCACGAAGCTAATTTATAGGCTGAGGGTATCTGTACAGGCTCCTGGACCCTCCCTCTTTCTGGGAGGTAAAAGTCCTAATACAAGACCACAAGGTGCCTCTTTTCTTGAAGAGAGTACTCAACTGTTTAAAAAGATATAAATGTACATTTAGCATCAAGTGAGAAATTATGAGCCCCCCTGAACCAATGAGTTTCCAAAGATGTTTGTTGTGAAACCAATTGACGGGGATCAGACACAATGTTTGGAATTATACCCACCTACGCATCTGGTACCATCGGGAGACGGGTAAAAACCAGGAGGACATTTGCAAAAGTAACTGCTGACTGTGTTTGTGCATTCGCCCCCTTCACAGATTCCAGGAATGGTGCTGCATTCATCAATATCTGGAACATAAAGAAGAGTTTAGTATCCACAGAACACAGCACAAGACTGTTCACCATCACAAGGCTCAGACGCAACACCGATCCAACCAATATCCACAGAACAAAACCTGCATATAAAAGAGTTCAAAAGGTGGGTGTTTCCTTTCTCAACTCAGGCTTACTCAGGAACTTACAAAGCTCAAGAGATTAGAGCAAAATAATAGAAATGTCCCCTGTAAAATATAAGACTATGTACTGTTTTATCAAGTAACGACAGCATGATAGGATTCCAAATGTCATTTAGCTTAAGATGTGGTTTTTCCCTGTTCTCTCCATGATTTGCCTTGAGTTAGGCTCCCTTTATGTTTACTCAATATTCTGCATCAGTTCCTGTGTTTCTTCTCCATCTGATTTTCCACAAGCAGATACTGAAATCCTATCGAGAAGAGCATGTAGTCTGAGTGGGACCAAGATTTGTCCATCATGGTATCCTCAGAGGCACCCAAACGGCCATGATAATAGTTTTCAGTGGGTTCAGTGAGTGATCTGTGGGGGACACTGGGACACTACACCCAGATCCCTCTCAAGGGAGAGCTTGTTGTCTTAGCATTAGGGGCACTCTCATTAGATGACCTTCCGTTCTCAGCTCCTTCTCGGACTGTTCGAGCCACAGAGAGCCACCTCCCCTGGGGGCTAACCCAGCTTGGGTGCCCATACCCAGTGACTGACTGTGGAGATGAGCAAATGATTTGATCATCTGTCCCAGTGGGGAAAGCTCCTGAAAACCACTCCAATTCCCGAGTAGCTTGGGACGTCAGTGGAGGCCACAGTCAGGGTTAGCCCTGAGGACTGAGGCCACTGGTTTCCTCCAAGGACATAGTAAAATTTCCTTAGGACAAATCCAACCATTTCCTTCAAGGGGAACTCTTCAAGACCAGACTCAGACACTGATAGTTGTCAATAGATGTAACACCAGTGAGGGGAGAAAGGAAACGGAGAACCTCCTGCTTAGGCTAAAAGTAAACTTAGAGCACAGGATATCTGCATGACCTTGACCCCAAGAGGAATGGACTTTCTGCACTCACCTAGGGACAGGGGCATTTTAACCCAAGCCCCCTGCGAGTATTGCAATGGCCAGACTACACCATCGGCACTTGGAAAGCCCTAAATTTAAAGAAACAAAGAATATTTCTTCTCCAGTTTAAGTACCGCTCTTCACTAGTAAAACAAAATAGAGTTCTAAGTGGGCCAGATTCAAGGGTCTTCTGACTCAAGTTCACCCTGTTAGTCAAAAAGGCAGCAGTGACACTGTTTACATGCAGTTTAACCTTTTTAAAAGCAAAATCCTCATTCTTCTATGCTAGGCTAGAGGCTAAAGCAAACAATATCCCCCTGCTTATATTAGAGTCAATGCTAACATAAACAGCGTTGTCATTGTGAAGTTGTATAATGGTAAAGATGTATGTTCTATTCCGACAGACAGACATTTCACTGGAGTCAGTGAAAGGCTGAGAAACAGCCAAGGACAGAGCCTAAGGTTCTAGAACTAGCATAAAATCAGAAGACACATTTTAAAACAATCAGTCCTCCTACATTTACCCGCCACACTCCTACTTAAACACTAACAAGGGGCACCTGCGTGGCTCAGTCAGTTAAATGTCAGACTCTTGATTTCAGCTCAGGTCATGATCTCAGGGTCCTGGGATAAGGTCACTGAACTCTTACCAATGATCATATGAGTAAATAGTGTCTATTAAAAGAAATATTGTTCTACCTGTTAGTATAAATGACTACTACCATCCTTATCAAGGCCACTTACATCAATAACCAAAGGGGTTATTTAAGTGACCAAACATATTAAAAAAAAAAAAAGTTATTTAAAAAAACAGAAAGAGGGGTGCCTGGGTGGCTCAATGGGTTAAAGCCTCTGCCTTCGGCTCAGGTCATGATCTCAGAGTCCTGGGATCGAGCCCCGCACCGGGCTCTCTGCTCAGCGGGGAGCCTGCTTCCCTGCCCCCTCTCTCTGCCTCCCTCTCTGACTACTTATAATCTGTCTATCAAATAAATAAATAAAAAATCTTAAAAAATAAAAAAACAGAAAGAACGGGCAAGACTAAGGAGACCTGTTCCACATGCTGGCTAGGTTAGATTTGGCCCTTTTACCAACAAGATAATAATAATCACGAGAACAGACAGGTCATCAGCTCCCAGCATCAATTAAAGGTTTCATGTGTGTCAAGTCATCTAATCCTCACAGTATAAGTATGAGCACAGGACAGGTTTCTAGAATTCTGGTGCCCAGGCATAGCTCTTGCTTTACATTGAAGCCTTCCAAAAACCAGCATGAGTAAAACTTGAAGTAAAAGCAAAAAGGCTCATTTACAAAGTGATGTTAGACCCCATCTCCAAGTGTCAGGCTCTGGGCAGTGGGGTGAGGGGCAGGGCTCCCACTTAGGTGCCTGTTCTCCCCCAAAGCTTAGGAAGTCAGGAAACACACTGTCACATGCACCACCCTCAATTTCACCCAGATAAAGATAAAACTGGCCTGGGATTAATTATTCGATTTGAAGGAATCTCAGTGGCTCTGAATTCCCTATACTGCCCTCTTCAGTGACAAACCCCTTTTTCTTCTCCGGTCTAGAGCCCTTCTACTTTCCTGAACCTCCTTCCTTCTCAGTCCCGTTGCTTCAACAATAGCAGTTCTGATTTTGTGACCAGGCTGGGGTGAAGTGCCTCCACAGTAAAAGGCCAGAAGAAAGTACTGGAGTCAAAACCATTTAAACTCTGAAACTCATTCATACCAATCTGTTTTGTTGTTGTTGTTTTTTTCCAGGCTCTCAGCACATTGTATTTCTCTCCTTTTAATAGAATTTCAGGGATCCCATGTCAGAGAGAATTTGAGATCAGTGGATTTCTTAGCATTTCTGTAAATCAGTCTATATCATGCGCCAACCATAAAGTAAATCAGTTTGGGGGGCCTGGTAGAAAGTAGGGCTTGTCTGAAAAGAGCTTTTTCTGTGCTCTGGATCCTTCTCCCTGGTTCCCTGGGGCAGGAGGACGAGGCAGAGCTGCTGGGAAGCCAGAGCTACTAGACTCTTGCTGTGAGCCCAAGAAGGGACAGGAATGGCAGGCCCTTTCTCTCCAGCTTTGCTGGCCCTGTTCGTTCGTGAGACGAACATTGCTTTTCTGGACACATGAAATCCAGTGTAAAACATGTGACTAAAAAGCAAACAAGCTAATTCTTCAAGTCACATTGAAAAAAACACCAGCCATGCTATGTTATAGTCATACCACAGATGTCAACTTGCACGGTTTCTTAGGCAGCACCTGCTCTCTGATCACAGCTGGGAAAGAATGAGAAATGTGAGGACAGAGTCTGGACTGCAGACCTGGGAAGGAGCCCGAGAGATCCTCTCTTGTTCAAACTCCTCATCTGAAAGTCGAAGTCACTCAGAGCTGGTGACTGATTTATCCAAGTTCACACAGAAGACCGGGGACATGACCAGGACTAGGACTAGTCTACCTCGTGCCTAGTGCTCTTATGTGTACACCACAGAGATTTTGTTCAGCAACACATAGGGAGCTGGTGACCTTGAACGGTGGGAGTCAAGGACTTACAACCAGCTGCACAGGCTGAAGCTTCAGCTACACCAGTGGACTAAGTAGCCCTAGGAATTCTCCTTGGTGCCTGGGAGGATAAGAGTCCCTGAGAACAAGTAGCCATCAGATAAATATGTCATTCCTTCAGAAAGAAGAAATCTCCAGGGCTTTGGCCATGCATTAGGGAGTGCACAGACTTAAGAGCTACATTTTTAAAAAGTCCTTCACATCATGCAGTGCTATTATAATTGCTGAAGGCTGGGCTGACGATAATCTAAATCCCAAAATATTAGCGGTTAATTAGGAATCCAAGGGACTTCTTCCAGAAATAAAACTTAATCCTTTAATTACACTTTTTATTTCTTAATTTCCTCCCACAGTAACCTATGCAAATATGGCCTTGGTTTCTGAAAAGAAAAGGCTCATGTGTTCTTTCAATGCGCACTCTCGAGAGTCATTGGAAAAACCAACAGTGAAGGTGGGTATGAACTCTGTTTCCCTTTTTCTCAAATCACAGCTATAAATCTCAATCTGTTCTTCTTAAATTTATGAAAATGTAATAATTGCTGTTTAACCACTTCAGCTTGTTAACTTACATTTCCAAAGAATCTAAACTGCATGCATTGATATGAAACTTGGCCTATGACTTTTTTAAGCTTCAGGGAAGGGGATATTTTAAGAAGGGAGAATTCTGCAAAAGGAAGATCTCACAAAAAAAAAAAAAAAAAAACACTCTTACCATCACTGAGGGAATGAAGGTTAACATCTTGTAAATTTGCTAAAGCCAATTTTTGATTGAATTGGTTTTTTAAATAAATTACTGTGGGCTTCCAGGTACCCAATCCCTTCCTTTCCAAGAGGAAGATGCATTTCAAAAAGCCACTCAGAGTAATGGCAAAGGTGCCAGAATGATTTTCACAAGGACACAGAATCCCACTTTGGCCTGACCATCTTCCCAGGGAACACAGATGTTCTCTTCATCCTTTCAGTGGTGTGGGCTAGATTTTCTGGCATTCCTTCAATTGACCATCCTATCAATCATCCTATGCCCAAAGTCACGACATTCCCATAAGGAGGCATGGAGCTGGAGAAAAGCAAGGGAGAGCTGAAGGAGGGGACTCAGCTCACCAGACATTCTTGGAGGACTTTCTGATTACTCTACTACCCCAGTAAAACAGGGCAACAATGCCCAAACCAGCTTCCAGGCCAGAGTACATGTAGTACTAACAGGACATTCTCTTCCAGTATCAATTTTGCATAAAAAAGTAAAAAGGGAGGGGGAAAAACTCATCATCTGAATTTAATGTAACCTTAGATGGCTAAGGAAAAAAAATAGGTCTAGCCAAAAGTATGCTGTTTTTATCTTGCTACTGATTTCAATATGTGGCTGGAAAAAAAATATTTGTGAAAAAGGATTAAGTAATTTTCAGACTGAATTTTTTTGTCCATTGGACACACCACCATAAATAGTCTTCTTAGCATTAACAGGAGGATTTTGAATGTGTTTTCTTTCAGTGTGAATATTAAATCTCTGCATCTTTTGTCTTGTTCACAATTATGCAAGGTGACTGATGGTGACCCACGTTAACTGACAGGTCTGAGGGAAAGGCAAGGGACCCCGGAAAACAATTTTGCTCTAAGCTGGAAGCTATGGAATTCCAGAAAACAATGAAGACTGGACAAATCATATGGACCATACTGCCCTAAATCTTAAAGCTGACTCCATCTAAGCTGCATCTATCAAGCTGCAAAAGCCTGACAATACATATGTGACCCACTGCTGATGTGGATTTTGCATGCTGTTATAAACCTAACAGCTTCTTAATGGCATAAAGAGACACATATAATGGAACCTGAAAATCTATACTATCATATTTTTTAAATTTCAAAATATTAGGAAATATAATTATTAAATATTAATATTAGAGGTTATGGCTTACAGCTAGGAAAAAGGACAACATAATATGGTACAACAAGTACCAGAGTGGGAATCCAAAGAAGGTTATTTTAGCACTATCTAAATGACTTCAAACATTCAGTTTGAAAGTGTGCAACTGGATATATTCTTTACACCATTCAGTGTTAACATTCTCTGCTTCTGACTTAGATCTACAATATAACTTCTAGAATACAGCGGGCTGTAAGAGTCAACTTTACTGTTCTTTGAAACTTAAAATGTTTTTAAGAGGTCCTCCCTCCTTAGAACTGGAGTATTTTTCACAACTACCTCAACCAGGTATAGCATGTTCAAGAACATATCATTCTAAATTCTATGATGATTAATAACTTCAAAACAATTTGCACCCATAAAGATAATTCGAGCAGAGTCAAATTTCTGATTATTCAGTTTCAGGGCAAGTAGATATTAAGCTCCTGTGTAATTTATGAACCGCACCTGAAATCAGATGCTGTCTTTCCCAAGTATGATATACTGTGGTTATTCATAAAGAAGACTAAGGACCCAGACCCAATCCCAGACAAGTGACTTAGAATGAACTAGTCCTCACTGCTGGGGTTTAGGAGTTGATACAACAGCAATGCATATGAATCGAAATGAAACTTTGTATTCCACCAAGTAGAGCTGAAAATGAAGTTTGCTCTGCTGAGTTTGACGAGACACATAACTTGTTACATTACTGTCAGACATTGTATGTGCACTCATCAAAGAAAAGAGAGTTTGATGCCGCCTACTTATTTCCCTCTCATGGAAAAAGCATTTATTATGGCCTTGGATGCCAGGCTCTTTTTGGCAAGTAGCAATAGTGGGGAATATGAACAAGTTCTCTCTACACACATTTTCAGGAGCTCAATCTATAAACTAAGTGCAAATATACAAATTTACCTCCAGTTATTTTTCTGTTTGATTAACATTAAAAGGCTTCCATTTGATAGGCAGAAAAGAAAATACTAAATTTGGGGGCACCTGGGTGGCTCAGTGGGTTAAAGCCTCTGCCTTCAGCTCAGGTCATGATCCCAGGGTCCTGGGATCAAGCCCCACATTGGGCTCTCTGCTCAGCAGGGAGCCTGCTTCCCTTCCTCTCTCTCTCTGCCTGCCTCTCTGCCTACTTGTGATTTCTCTCTGTCAAATAAATAAATAAAACCTTTTAAAAGAAAGAAAGAAATAAGAAAAGAAAGAGAGAAAGAAAATACTAAATTTGTACCAGGAGCATAAACACAAGAGTTAATCTCTAAAAAAAAATCAAACATATATTTAAACTAGAAAAACATCAAAAGGTATGTCTTTTTGAATGATATGTAATGATTAAATTTAAATTCATGTCTCTAGAACTATGCAAAAACATGTGTCTTGAACATTTTAACCCAAATATTGGTTCAAAAATATTTCATGTTTTAATATTTAATTTGATTCAGCTGGATCTCTTATTTTGGGTCTATAAAAGTGGAAAAAGCTGCGGGGTTTTTCTGGTTCAATAGCACAAAGGCATATTATTTCTGGTAAGAATATGATATTTACACATTCACAGGAATGACAAAGACAGAAGGATTTTGGAACAATTTGCAATACAGCTTGTCATTGATTTGGGTTTTGCTGCCCCTCCATCCCTTAACTGCAAAGCATGATATTTCTTACCTTCACATTTTTGTGATGCTTCATTAAATTTGTGTCCAGCAGGACATTTGCACTCAAAAGACCCAACAGTATTAATGCAATTTCCTCCTTGACAGAGCCCAGGGATGGCCTGGCATTCATCCACATCTGTCAGATTTCAGGAGACAGGGAGAGGAGAGGGAGAGATTCATATAAGTCACTGCAGAAGAAATGTGATAGTTTGTCTACAATTATATTACCATATTTATGTCAGTGAGTTATTTGACCATCACAATATTTGGAATACGATGTGAGAAACTTTCTTACAACTACCTGTAAAATCAATTATTTGAGTAGCATAACTTGGTCAATAATGTTTTATAAGAAGTCACAAATATTGTTACTCTTCCCACCTTCTGTCTTCCCTATGTAGGGGCGAATATTTATACTGATTTTTATGGATTTTATTATATATGCTGCAAATTACAGGGATACAATGATTAAAAGGCTGACAGTAATAACTAGAGTTATTCAAGAAATCCTCAGAATCATAATACAACACATTTCTATAGTAAAACTGTCTCTAAGACTTATATTGAATGATTCCATTAAAACAGAATTTACTTAAGATCACTTGGATTACATGACACAGTGAATGTTTTAGTGCAAATGAAATGGGAAATGTTCAGCTTCCATTCTGTATAATTGCCTTGTGCAGTAAAACTTAAACAACCTGGGAAATTGGACTGAGAAGTGAGAGACACCCCAGATGAATGTGTAGTCTCAGCTGCAGACTCACCTTGCCGGCACAGCAGCCACCAGAGGGAACCTTTTTAAAGGTAAGTCAGAGTGTGTCCTTCCCAGCTCAAAACTCAATCCCATATCTTAGAAGATTCTATCTGCTCCCTCTACTCTCTGAGCTCATCTTCTGGCTTCCTCCCTCTCTCACCCCTGTCCTTCCACACCGGCTTCCTTGCCATTCCTTAACAATACTGAGGATGCACTTGCCTGGGGTTTTATAGGAGTGGCCCCCCTACCTGAATTATTCTCCCTCCATAAAGCTGCATAAAGGTTCATGTTGTCCTGTCCATCAGGTCCCTGATCCACTCTGGCTGTAGATCCTTCCCCCACCAATCTAACAGCAATAGCCATCATTCACCACCCTTCTTTGCTTATTTTTTTTTCCATAGGACGAATCATCAGCCAACCTGATAAATACTCGTTTTGCTTTATTTTGTTTCACAAATCCGTTGTCTTTAATGCAAATTTCAGAGAGCAGGTTCTTTGTTTTGTTCACAGCTGTATCCCTGGCACCTAATAATTGTGGTCCTACATGTAGCCCCAAATATGAACCCCCTAGGAACAAAAGCAATCATTCTAGGCTCACTATGTTCAGTTAGAAAGATTGTAAAAAATACATCATTCTTTCCATCTCTTCATATATAAAACACAAAGGTCTAGTTTAATAAAGGAACCCCCAGGGTAGCAGCCTAACATTTCTTTCCCTCACTTTGGATATTCTTTAAGAAATCTGGAAGCCTAGTGTACTCTCTTATTTTACTCTTCATTGTATGAGGCAAGAGAGCAATCACCAATTTTTTATTTTTTTATTTTTTTTTTTTTAGCAATCACCAATTTTAAGATCTCTAATAACCTGTGTTCTTGAGAAAAGTCGACACGAAGGAAAGGATACTAAAGGAGCAACAATTTATTTTGCTATAAAAGTGTCGCTGTTTTAAATGGACTGTCCGAGCCCACAAATGAGCCACCATGTGTGGAGTATAATTAGATTATATTTTATAGCTGATTTCAATTTTGTCTTAGACCAGAAGTTTCCATTCTCTTGATATGCTGAATAAGTTACTAAAATGTTATTTGAAATTGATGGTACATATAAGCAAAACTTGATAGTCCTGTTGGTCATAATTTCTGGCCAAGAGGAAATATGTATGAGGTCTCTTCTCTGCTGGCCATACCTTCCAAGACTGAAGACAGAATAAGCTCCTTTATGAACCCATTTGCCCACAGACCCCTTACACCTGGCTCAAGGTCTGAAAACAACAGCAAAGGGACAGAACTCCCAAGCCAAAGCAGAATCACTCAGAAAAAAAACCACAACCAAACATGACGAATTTCATTCTCAAATTGGCAATATGACTACCATTTTGATTTCATGCATTTCACAAAATTTCCGATAGAAATATCCCCCCCACCACTTGGATGTCTAATAGCAGAGTCAGGAAGGGACAGAAAGAAAATCCTGGACAAGTCGAGAACATAGGAAATGCATAGTAAAGCCACAGAGCAGTCGCTCTTCCCTCTCCCTCTTCATTCTATTTTCCCCAATTCTCTTAGAGCGTCAGCCTCTGACAAGGACTCATGGATACCACTTCTGGCTTTCTGGTCTCTGTCAGTGCATTCATGGTAGTAGCTGGCTTCAGAACACCAAGACCAAGAATTTCTTCAAAACTCACTGGGACTCTCTAAGGATGAGAAAAAAATAAAAAAGGTGCCCAAGAAAGGGGGAATGAAACTTACTTTTTACTTTCTAAAATCATACACTAGACCCCTCTGTAATTCCTTCATTCCAAAGTGACTTCTTGGTGCTCCTGACATTCAGAAGGACAAGTTGAAGGGCACATAAAGGAGCTGTATGTTATATTATACATAGTAGTTGGGAGCCAGGACAAACAGTGTTTATCACAAGTAGAATTTGTGGAAGTATAATTTAATGGAGACCCACAGACCTGTGGGATTAGACCCAAATTCTGTTTTACTGCCTATTAGCCTTAGAATCAACATATAGAACAAAACCAGACTAGTACATGTCTGCCTCAGAAAAGCGTACCCTGAATTTTCTGAAAATATTGCAACTTGCTAAAAAAAAAAAAAGGCCCTGAAGATGTCTAAAGGAAACAGATACAGCCTGGGAGTTTTCAATCCCATCAGTTTAGTGCTGCACTGCCTCCGTTCACTTCCTCCTGTTTCCTGCCAGACATCCAGACAATAAAAGAATTTGTACAGCTGGAAGAACAGGCGTGAAAGCCAAAAACAGAGTAAGGGCTTCTATGGGGGGCAGGAGAAGAAGCGGACAGGCGACATCTGGGGATATTTAAAACCGTGAAACAAATCTTAATTTATTTCTGACTTGTAAAAAAAAAAAAGCATAATGTAGCATGTAGAATGGAGAGAGGAACGATTTTCTTGAGGTCAACTAAGTACAACCCACGAGACAGAGGAACTCCAACAATATCAAATGAAGGAAAAAAATTGAGAAAAACAAACTACCTTCTTCACAGACTTTGCTTGGTGTTTATACACAGCATCGCTGCAATGCACAGCATTGCTGCAACCAGAATCATACCAGCCCCTAGAAATACCTCTGGGGTTGGAGGGGGAACTGCTGGCAACGAAAACAGCAGAGAGACCAGCTGCTCCCTCTCCAGCCACGCTCCTCATGCCTAAGTTGGATATCGTGCCGTCAGCGAAATCGTGAAGTTATGTCTCTGACACCGCTTTTCCATTCTCTCCAACTTCACTGGAGAATGGCTCTGCAGAGCAAATAAGATGAATCCATGAATAACTCCCTGGGCCAGAGGCTTACCTTGACAGGCTCCCGTGCGGATATTTGGAATGAAGCCTCGGCGGCAGGGGTGGGGCTGGGCGGGGCACATCTCACAGGGGTGGCCCCAGGCTCTCCCCACCGTGGCACAGCAGAGTGTCTTGGTGCAGACAATCCCGCTGAGTTGCCCCTGGCACATCTGGTTGCTGACCACGGTAAAACATGGGCCTGTCCTGTAATCTGAAAATAAAGAAGAATTCCATGAAGGTCCGGAGAAGCAGGAACCATCACGCAGAGGAACAGCTGTTCCCCATCCCACGTGACTCTCAATTGGGAAAGAGTCTTCAGGGATGGCACCACACATCAGGGACTCTGTGTGAAGCCTTGGGCAGACCGTTCTATTGCTCACCTCCATGTTCCCCACCTAGGACACGGGAATAAAAACACCAATTCCTACCCACTGTGAAGACACCATTGTAAGGATCAAATGAGCGAATGGAAAACACTTTACAATGGTGGGGCCCTATATGTACACAGCATTATGATATTAATATACATTTATTCACTCAAAAATATGTGTCAGTGCCTGCTATGAATCAGGCCCTGTGCTGGATGTAGATATTTAAATGATTAAAACAGATCAAATCCCTGTCCTCATGGAGCTTACAGTCTATTACTATTCACGCTAGAGAAAGCAAAAATTTTCAAAGTTTGCAATGAGGCAAGTCATGGCACCTTCTTCCTGAGAGTTCCTAGAACAAAAGAAATGGGTTACTCATTTCTTTTGGATTGGGCCCATCCTATTTCAAATACAAAAAAATAAGAAAGCAAACAAATAAGTAAGCATTTTAAAATATTTACCCATGTGAAGACATTAGGTATTTAAGATAAAGAGTACAGACATTGGTCCAAAATCATTATAACCCTTGGGCAAAAGTCCATCTTCAAGCGGACAGGGATAAGTGAAGGCCACGGGAGAATTTTCAAATACTCTCACTGGATTAAAAAAAATCTGCCTCAGTTTTTATTCTATTGTTTTGTTTTGCTAAAAGGAGAAAGTCAATCTGGACTCAACAGCCAAAAAACAAGGAAGATGAACACGTGGTAAGCAGAGAAGACCAAAGTCAGGTTGTCCTCAGTCTCTCTCTGAGAGAAATCGAGACCATAATATCCCTTTCTGTTCTACAGTGACCTTGACAGATAAAGGAGACTGAGTTGTGACAAGACCCATGACTGTCCACCCACTACCCAAAACTGCATGTCTCCCTATGTCATTTTCAGAAATGCATTGTTAGTTTCCTATGAGTCCAGGGATGCAGTAGAAAATAAAAACTGAATAACTCCAGTAAGTTCCTCACACCACTGAATTCTACAGCTTATGAAAGTCACCATGTGTGTTGATGAAATCTCTGGGTTAGGTTTTGACTTTTCTTCTTTCTTTCTCTAGGGAGGTAGGCACACCTCTGTTTTGTGTATTCTCTCCTGCTTTCTCTGTTGCAGTTATGACCCAGCAGCTCCCTATCACTAAATGTTCTTCCTCATTCTCCCTTCTTTATTGCTGGAATGAGCCACCTGTGCTCAAGGGCACCTCCTTAATGCCCATGCTGCCCTAATGTCCATGTGGAAAGATGAGCTTTCTGAGCAGTTCTTAAAACAAAACGTCACCCAGTCAAGTTCAGCAAGAGGACGAGGCCCAAATTATGGTAGCACTTGAGAGACAGACAGCACGCTCAAAATATCGAGTCCCCATCTCCACATCTCCCTTTCCATGCAAGTGCTTGCCAAAGCGTGCTGTGTGTATTGCTGATGGGATGCAAGATGGCATTAGATGGGCAGGTTTTAATAGTCACTTGTCAATTCTAATTTGTATTATTAAAAATCAAAACCATAACGGACTCGTATTTCACAAATACGTTTGCTATGATTAAGATGAATAAAAAAGTTTAACTCAGTCTAAAGAAAAATATTAAGTAAACACAGGTACAGGATATGCAAACAGGTCAAAAAATTGTTTAGCTTGTACGTAAACACCACCAGCGTCCAAAAAACTAATCTTATACCTTTCTTTCCCTTGAGTTTCTAATGTTCTGGCCCGACCCACCTTTCTAGCCTCATCTCGTTGCTTTCTCAGTTTATTTTCTTTTTACTTTGTTTGTGCATTTATTTTATCCTACTGATTATTTTTCAGTTTTATATAGCCAAATTCTAGGTATATTCTATTTAATATGTTAAAAAATATGTCAGATCTATTCAAAATCTACTTTCTTACATAGCATTGAATTCAAGCAAGAATACAAAAATTAGGGGCACCTGGGTGGCTCAGTGCGTTAAGCCTCTGCCTTCCACTCAGCTCATGATCCCAGGGTCCTGGGATCAAGCCCCGCATGGGTTTCTCTGCTCAGCAGGGAGCCTGCTTCCCCCTCTCTCTCAGCCTGCCTCTCTGCCTACTTGTGATCTCTCTCTCTGTCAAATAAATAAATAAAATCTTAAAAAAATACAAAAATTAAATGCTGTTGAATAGATCACCCTAATTTCATTCTGTCAATAAAGAAAAATGACAACACCATGACAGCTTGCAGCAAAAGTTCTCTTAAAGGCAGTAAACACATGGGCAAAGTCAAATGCTGCAATCCTTCATTACTTGGCTCAATTCTTCCAAATACTACATATAGCCATTTAATAAATCCTTATCTAACATACGGCATTTCTTCTTTTAACGCTTTATTACACATTTTTGTGATTCAAAAATAATTATTTCAGACAATTAGGAAAAGGTAGCAACATAAATAAGAAAATAGAAATCACATGTAACTCCACCTAAAGAAATCTTTCATACATATGGGTTATAATATCTTAACCTAATTTCACAGTGTTTTTTTTCTTTATCACAAAATAGGAACTATATTAAATCTATAATTTTGAATATTAACAGTGCCCAAAGCATTTTCCCATGTAACCACTATTCCAAAATATGATTTTAATTGCTACATTAATAGGTGTACTTGATGGATAATTTTCCATCAAGTTATACCATAATTTATTCAATAATTTTCTTACTGCTTGTCATTTAAATTGTTTCCAATTCTTCGTTATTACACACAGCTTTCACTATACATTACTGATGAGCTCCTTGAGGATGAAAAATGTTTAGTCTCATGAAACAGCCACCAAGATTTTTATAACTACATATGCATATTATATTTCTCAGGCTAGAAAGATCATAGCAACATAGTCTTTTATTTTAAAAAGTAAATAAAGCCTTCTGTGTTAGGTTACAAGGAAAGAAATGTAAGTTTGTTTCTTCTCTTAATTTATGGAGATAAGTGCAAGTGCTTGAATCAAACAGGTTCATGGTGGCATGACATTTTCAATCTTTAAAAAACATAATGGAACATGAATTTGAATTTACAGTCCTCTCTTCAACACTGCTTGGATTTGGTTTTGCTGCTCATTTTGTCAAGATAACCTACCAGAAAGATTTATATATGAGGATCGCAAAGACTTAGGGTAGGTGCAAACGCATGTTTTGAGACTGACACCAGCAAAATCAAGGCACACTACAAAATACTAAGACAATCTGATTCAGTCCTATCTGACACGGCCTCATGACTTCAGACATGAACTCCTCATTGGGAGACCCTCATAAAAAGAAAATAACCCTCAGACTTTTCCAGGGTCAACGACTTTTTACTCTCATTTCAATATGAAATGCATGGAATAGAAATGGCAACTCTTGGAGTGCCTGGGTGGCTCAGTCGTTAAGCATCTGCCTTTGCCTCAGGTCATGATCCCAGGTTCCTAGGTTCAAGCCCCACATCAGGTTCCCAGCTCAGGAAGCCTGCTTCTCCCTCTCCCACACCCCCTGCTGCATTCCCTCTCTTGTTATGTGTCTCTCTCTGTCAAATATATAAAATCTTAAAAGAAAAGAAAGAAAGAAAGAAAGAAATGGCAAAGTTAATTCTGACAATTTTCATTAGGCATCTCTAGAGTGCATAGGGACCCACCTTTATTAAATATACTGGATATTTGGCAAATAGTTGGAGTATGTATAACAGATTCTAGACTTAACACATTACTAAATAATGCTATGGACAGAAAACCAAACCACTTGACAGTGTAGATTAGTAAGTGGACATAAAATGTATTTGTAGGGCCACATTTTCAATAAAAATTGCTGAGTGCAGAGAGAGAGAGGCATAATCTGGATGAAATAGAATTGGATCTAAAAATCCCTTGGAAGGTAAATGCTCTATTAACGTGGTTTTCATATGTCATTCTGATTTGGCAGCATGTACTTTTTGTCCTGTGCTTCATTTAGATTGCCAAAGTTATGCTGTTTTTTGTCCAATACTTTAACCACAGGAAAAAAAAAACTGCCCACACTCCCAATTCCTTACTAATAATCCAATTATTTACAATTATTCCCATAGCACTTACGTGATACTAGGCTAAATTTACATACTCTTTGTTTCAGATAGTCGCAGCAGGAGACAGGGAATGTGCCTAATTCAATGCTTGGGTAATGTCTGACTCATTCCTTCAATGTAAATCATTACTCCTAATGCAACTAAAATATAATATTAAACATACTTTCTGTTCGCAAATTGTTCCACACACACTTCCTCATAAGACCTCCATGAACAGGCAACATGGCCTGTTGTAGGGCAACAGGCCAAGCCTTTCCCAAATTAAAATGCAATTTTAATTGTTTTTAACTGGCTTACTTTAGTGTGGCTTGTTCATGGGAAATTCTGCATCTAGTGTTCCCATTCTGAGTGGTTGAGGCTCCAGGACTATTTCACCGTCCCCATAGATTTAGCCTCAAGACTTAGGATCTGACCAATGTGTATGTGTAGCTTCGGATCCTTGGCCCCTCGGAGCTTCAGCTGAGACTGCTGGGACTCACAGTGTTACCTCACTTTCATTTGTAATCAGACTTCACCCTGAAGCAAAGGCATCATGCACAGAGAAAGAATATCCTGTGGTACAATGAATTCTTGTCACTCCTGCCCAGTCACTAAACCACAAACTACAGGGAAGGCACAAGGATATAATTTGGGGCAGTAGGCTCCAATTATTTTAAATCCTTCTTTTCATAAAAATTACAAACAAAAGAACGAGATATCAATTTATCCATGACAGGGTCACAGCGTGCTTCTTCCTTTCAGGTAGGTTGGCCTGGGATGCATTAGACTCCTAACATATGGAATGTCAATACAACCTCCTGAGGAAAGAGTTCAAGAACTTTCAGTCTGAGGAAAATTAAGGCAAAGAAGTTCCATGATCATAATGAGTTTCATAACTGATGCCATTTCTTCTTTCTCCAATTATTCTGAACCCTAGGACACAACCAAATCACCTGGGGAAGTTTGGCAAAATACTAATGCCTGGGCCTCACCCCTGTCCTCACAAAACCCCTCTCCCCTCCCCCACTCTCATCCCCTAGAATCCAATTCAGTAGATGTGGCATGGGGCCTGGGCATCTGCCTTTTGCAAAAGCCCCCCCAAAATGATTTTGCCCTCTAGGGCTCTAAGTCAGTCTCTCTCTCTCTCTTGCTTTCTCTCAACTTTATTGAGAAGTGCTTATGTTCCATTATTAGCTGGAGGTGTCTGCAAGATAGCGGACTGCTTACCTGAAGGTCTAACCTTAGAAACGTGAAAAGCTTATGAGCTGGGATCGCTGCTACTCAATATAGTCCAATCCCATTGTGCTCATTTCCATAGTGTTGACTGATGATGAGGCACTTCACTATGTCCTTTATTAATTATACCAACCACAAGCTCACTAAAACAAATAACAAATTAAAATTTAAGAAGACTAACCACCCACTGCTCCACTGTTCTAACAGTCAACTGATCTCACGTTTCTAAGCTCTTCCCCTCCCAGTGATACAAAGCACATCTATATACATGACATCACTCCACTACCAGGAACTCCCACTTCCAACTGCCCTGCCCAGTGCTAGACATGGTACCTGAGTGAAATGCCAGGGAGATTCTCCACCCAGGTTCCAAAGACATTGATCAAAGCTAGCATCAGTAACACCAAAAGTTAACTTTTAATTTCCTCAAGAGTTGCACTATTACAGATCACCTTGAAATACCTCCATGACTCCTGATTTAATTAAATAGAAAGTACTAAACATCATCTATGAAGTTTATGCCAAAAATAGTCAAACCTTTTTCAAAGGAGTTTTCCAGACCCAACCTGTAGCAGAGAGGACATATGGGGTACAAGAACAAGACAAATGACACCACAAGGCAATACTCAGAAAATCTAGAATGTGTGATTTTCAAAGGCAACTGTCCTGAACTTTTCAAAAAATAAATGACACCCCCTTAAAAAAAAAAAGATGGTAAAGGGATTATTTGTATTAAAAAGACATAATAACTGAACCTTAATTGGATTGTTTCAAAAAAAGATAACTGGGGAAATTTAATATGGGCTATGTATTATATAATACTGTGGAACTGTTCTTTTAGATATGGTCATGGTATTTTGGTTACCTATGAAGTAAAGTGTGATGTATGCAACTTAATTTTCAAATGATTCAGCAAAACAGACAACAAATATACCTAGATGTTATAAATATGTAATATATACTTATATTTATATATTATAAACTAATATTTAATACATATTATATAATATTAATATATATTTATATAGACACACATAAATAAGCACATGGAGAATATTATCTGTATAAAAGTGGGAAAAGGTTAACAAATATTTAATGCAGGCAGAAGGTATATGGGTATACTTTACATTATTATTTCAACTTTAATGTAAGTTTGAAGTGTTTAATAATAAAAATTCTGGGGGAGTAAGAATTCTTTCCTGGGCTACTTGTCCTATGCAACATTGTCTCTTTCATTTCATCCAAGCTATTTTTTTAAATGACACAATAAATTTCAAATATACTTTCTAATCTATACATTTTTATAAAATACTACATGCAAGATATGAGTGTGAATATGGTCTCCACAATGTTATTTAAAGAATACGAGCTTTTAGCAAAATTTACTAAGTTACATTGTGCAAAATGTTTATCTTTTAATAACTGTATCTGAGATGGAGCTTCACTGTTAACTAATTTTAAAAAAATTGGAAATAGGGCACAAGAATAAACACAAAACTCTTTTGTTAACATTTGCTGACTTTTAACTTCTCTAATTCATGAAAGTATTAACCTTATAAGCTTTTTTTTTTTAAGGTTTTTTATTTATTTATTTGTCAGAGAGAGAGAGAGAGCGCGAGCACAGGCAGACAGAGAGGCAGGCAGAGGCAGAGGGAGAAGCAGGCTCCCTGCCGAGCAAGGAGCCCGATGTGGGACTTGATTCCAGGACGCTGCGATCATGACCTGAGCCGAAGGCAGCCGCTCAACCAACTGAGCCACCCAGGCGTCCCACCTTATAAGCTTTAATATAAATATCATTCAAAACTGCAGTAACAAGGTGATGTACACCTTTTAATTCTAACATGCAGACCAAGTAGTTGACGAAATCCAGACCATAGTTCTGGAACCTGATTATGTGCAGCAGCAACTCAACCACAAAAGGCCGTTACCACATTTTATTCTGTTCCATGATGAAGAAAACAGTAAGCAATCTTGTTCAGAGATCTCTGAACAAGATTGCTTACTATTGACCTGACACCATTTGCCCCTTCACTGTACATCCTATGAGTCTTGGCTGATTCTCACTTTCTCCCAATGTTATCACCAAACCACCTTTACTAGAAAAAAAAAAAAAAAAAGTGGTGGGGTGGATAGAACTCAAATTCTGGATTGGGTGATATATTTACCATGAAGATAATAAAATCATAGAGTGTCTTCATTTTTTGTGGTCTGCAAATTACACATTCAAGAACCAGCTGGCTCTGATTTATGCACTTTGAAAACGGCTTGCATGAATGCCGGGTAAAACCAAACTGCAGTTTCACCACAGAGAATCAGCTACTGAACAGCAAGACAAAAACAATAGTATTACATAACCATATGATTTATTTGTTCTTTTAGATTTTCTTCAAAGCCACCAAGTATAAAACATTCCCTACATTCCAAAAGCAAGATTAATAACATAAGAGTAAAGGGCCCTGTGATCAATGATATTAAATATAACTTTCCAGGGCTGACATATTCTTAGGTCAACTCGTGTATCTTAAAAGTGCCTTGTAATATTGCTTACTTTCCAAATACAAACTCTATCTGGAGGGAATTCAGTTTCTGAAGGATTCTAATGGAAAGTTTATTGTTAAAATTGGAAAATCGTTATTATAAATGAGATTTTCACATTCAAAGAATAAAGGCCTATGCTTGTAAAGGGGCAATAAAAATTAACTGATTGGTGTTATTCCAATGTAGGTTCCACCAATATGAGATAGTTAGAAGAGGCAAACTCATTGATACAAAGTAGAATGGTGGTTGCCAAGGGTTGAGGGGAACAAGGAGTGGGGAGTTATTGTTTAGTGGGTATAGTTTCAGTTCAAGAAGGTGAAAAAGTTCTGAAGACAGACGATGGTGGTGGTTGCACACTATGTGAGTGTACCTAGTGCCACTGAATCACACATCTAAAGATGGCTAAAATGGCAAATTATGTGTTAGGTATATTTTACCATAACTAAAATATCCCACTGCATAAAATAAAATCAGACATTCCAACTTCCACGATCAGGTTCAATGGGTAAGCATTACAGTTGTAAAATGTAATCAAGAATTTCTTCATTCAACAAATATTTACCAAGCTACTGTGCTGTATCAGTGAGCAGCATGAGAAAAAGTCCCTGACCACATGGAATCTACCATCTGGCAGGGGAAGTAGTCAGCAGATAGGTGAATACTTTTAAAATCATTTTAGATTTGAGGCTGTGATTTCATCTACAAATGAAGTAAGCATGCTGCCATGATAGAGAACAATTGGGGATACTCACCATGGAAGACTTCTTGGAGAAGTCTTTATACGAAGACCTAAAGGATGAGAGCAAGACAGCTGCGCAAAGTGAGAGAAAGTACTTCTGAGGTTTAAGACACAGCAAGAACAGTGGCTCCGAGCTGGGAGAGGGCCTGGCTTCTCCAGTAATGAGAGAAGGCCACTGTGACCAGAGCTCAGAGAGCAAGGGGAAAGAGGCACGCCATGGGGCTGGAACATTGAGCAGGGACTGGATTACACAGCACATTCCAGGCCATGGTAAAGAATTTGGATTCGGCCTGAAGCTCAGCAGGAAGCCCCTGAAAACACACGTGTTATTTTTAAAGCATACTGCATAGAGGGTTCAAGAATGGAAATGGGAAGCTTGCAAGGAGGCTACTGAAGGATCTGAGGAAAGATGGTGGTAGCTAGACAAAGGTGGTGATGCAGAAGTAGAGAGCTGCCAGCAGGTGGGGGTATCTCTGGGGGTGTCTTGGGGGGCCGAAAACCAACAGTGCTTAAAGATGGTTTGCATGTGAGGGGTGAGGGAAGCTGAGAAGACAAGGATGACTTCGGGTTTCTGGCTCCAGTAGCTGGATATGAGGTCAGCCACTCACCAAAATGGGGAATCTGAGAAAAGATTAGACTCGAACTATGCAGCAACTTCTTCCTAGAAACATCACCAAAGGCAAGGGAAACAAGGACAAAAATGAACTATTGGGACTTCATCAAGATCAAAAGCTTCTACTCAGCAAAGGAAAGAGTCAACAAAACCAAAAGACAACCTACAGAATGGGAAAAGATATTTGCAAATGACATATCAGATAAAGCGCTAGTATCCAGAATCTATAAAGAACTTATCAAACTCAACACCCAAAGAACAAATAATCCAACCAAGAAATGGGCAGAAGACATGAACAGACATTTTGGCAAAGAAGACATCCAAATGGCCAACAGACACATGAAAAAGTGCTCAACATCACTCGGCATCAGGGAAATACAAATCAAAACCACAAGGAAATACCACCTCATACCAGTCAGAATGGCTAAAATTAACCGGTCAGGAAACAACAGATGTTGGTGAGGATGCAGAGAAAGGGGAACCCTCCTACACTGTTGGTGGGAATGCAAGCTGGTGCAGCCACTCTAGAAAACAGCATGGAGGTTCCTCAACAAGCTGAAAATAGAGCTACCCTATGACCCAGCAATGGCACTACTGGGTATTTACCCTAAATACATAGGGATAGGGATTTACCCTAAATACATGGGCATAGGGATAGGGTGGCTGGGTTATGGACATTGGAGAAGGTATGTGCTATGAAATGTTTAAGCCTGATGATTCAGAGACCTGTACCCCTGAAAAAATAATACATTATTTGTTAATAAAAATAATTTTTAAAAAAGATTTAAAAAAACAGATGAATGGCTAAAGATGTGGCAGATACACACACACACACACACACACACACACACACACACACACAGTGGAATACTATGCAGTCATCAAAAAACCCAAAATCTAGCCATTTGCAACAATGTAGTTGGAACTAGAGGGTATTATGCAAAGCAAAATAAGTCAATCAGAGAAAGACAATTATCACATGATCTCTCTGATATGAGGAATTTGAGAGGCAGGGCGGGGGGTTGTTGGGGTACGGAGGCAAAAATGAAACATGATGGGATCAGGAAGGGAAACAAACCATAAGAGACTCTTAATCTCGGGAAACAAACTGAGGGTTGCTGGTGGGAGGGTAGGGATGGGGTAACTGGGTGATGGACATTGGGGAGCGTATGTGCTATGGTGAGTGCTGTGAATTGTGTAAGACTGATGAATCACAGACCTGTACCCCTGGGGCAAATAATACATTATATGTTAATTTTTAAAAAAGATTAGGCTCAAACTATCAATAATCAGTATGAAAGGTCTTCACACTTTCACAAAGTACCAAGTATAGGACAGGTGATTTGAATGGATGAGGCTGGCCCTGCATAAAACTTATGTATAATGAAATTACATCTTGGTCTGTGCATTTCAGCCTTTACACTAAATTTCTTGCCCTTCCCTTACTCTTTTTGAGCAAGCATGTAGTCATATCACATTCACATATTAATGTATAAACTATATGGTTGAAATTCTTCCTTCAAACACGTTTGGCCAGTTCTCACAGAAACCCGAGTGTTAAGTACACATGGCTCAAACCAACAATATGTGACGGAATCCTGGCGTGTGGGTGGGATTTCCTCCAGAGGAACTTCACTGCTGCTTCTACAAAATGACAGGGCAAGGGAATCCAAGACCACTAGTATGCTCGCTGCCAGCCCTACGTTCATTCTACAGGAAATTGATACATACCACACTCCAATGATATTATCAATTCCTAGAGATCTGGTGAAAAACTTAAGAGGAGGACAAAAGTTCAGCTATTTAACCACAACTGAGAAATGCCTCATATAAATATGGGCTTTCTGTACCATCAAGACAGATATATGACAGTGAGATGGTTTAGAAACATTGGTTGAAAAGTGTTATTTCAAGAGTTGGCTTTTTACCAAATATTCATTTGCTTATGGGTACATGATTACATAGGCTGCTCTTCCCTTCTACCCTTGTCTCTCTGTCTCTGGGTGTGTGTGTGTCTCTCTCTCAATCTCTCTCTCTCTCTCACACACACACACACACACACACACAAACACACAAAATCACTGAACTATGATAATATATTATCAGGTAGTTCTCAAGGTGACCCTCCTATTCTCAGAACTTTTCTTTGGAAGAAAATGTCTGATGAATGAAAACTTCCTGAGACTGTTTCCAGCTTGGGTCTGGCACTGAACTCAACTGAAGAAAGACAAGTTGGAAGAGAGTACGAGCATTACTCAGAACACGTGAGTGAACTGGGCCGAAGTCAGGCATGGAAGCTGAGGGAATGGGAGAGGCCACAGTTCCAAATCCTGGTTAGGTCAATTTGATTTATCAACAAAAGAAGATTCCTGATTAAAAATCTGTGCATGCTCAGATATCAAAACATGGCAGAACACTGATTTTCTGAGAAACCAAAGAGTAAAAGCATTAGAACCTTAGAACTACATTTTTGCTGCTATTTCACAGTCATCCATTTTTTAAGATCTACCACATGGACCAAGAACATGTTACCAACTGGACAAACATGGCCACTCCTGGCCTCTTGGCAGCCTCACTGGTAAGATACAGGTTTGGATGTTCTGGGACATGTATGTTGCGTAGGTGACAACAGTTTTAAGGCATCAAATAACAACTACACATTAAGCAGCATGCTCTTTGGAAGTAAAATTATGTTCTGCTCACCCCAGGTAAATAATTTGAGGAGCTAAGGATGAATGCTATGCTACACAGGCAAACAGGTCAATCTAGTGGTAGCTAAGTTTTACCTCATGCAGCTGGTGGGAAGACGGCTCAGAAATTTCCATTCTCTAGACCTGGAAAGAAAATCTTAAGTTGCTCTTGAGACTATGAGGTCTACAACTATTAAATTGTGTACTGTCTGAACACTAACGGGGCACTGTGTCACTCTGTTCTCTCTTACCACTTACTAAAGATTTACATCAGCTTGGCCAGATGTTGGGTTTCATCTAAGGCAGCTAGTTAGATATGTGTGGAAAGTGCATATGGTCAGAAAATAATAAGAGACAGCACTAAAAGTGGTTTAACATGCCCCAAGAGGCAAGCCAAACACCACAATTTTCTCTAACTGTGGAAGAAAAAACAACTTGAGCCAGATTTTGGCTCTCTGGATGTACGAACAGGTCTGTATTGTATTCCCTTGGATATTTACAAAGCATGTTAACAATAATTAAAATTGAATTTCCAAACCTTTAAGGGTAAAAGTTAGGAATATAATATCAGTGACCTTGGAGAGTGTTATCGTTCAATCTACATCACATTCACCATCCTGGGATTTAACTACTGATATTCAAAACCCACAACTCCTTCACGGAGCAAGTGTTCTGAGGTCTTTTGCTCATGCACACATCCTCTACTCAAACGTATGTTCCATTTTCTGCAGTAGTTTTGTGGCCAAAAGTAGTGCCTTTGGGTTATCAGCATTCAAATTTCTCTGGTCCACAATTCTTAACCTGATGATCACAGTTAATGGGGACCCTGGAGGTCCAAGAGCACCCAGATGCTGATCATAAGTCATATGTCTGACAGAGCTGGACACAGTGAAGTGGCTCTGGTCTCTGAGTGCTTGATCCAAGCAGGGCGATCCCATGTTCTCTTCAAGAAATTTGGAACTGGGATTGGGAAGTACTGGTCTTCATTGTTGCAGGGGGCAGGACCCCAGGTAAGGTTACCTCTGGGGTTCTAGGCCAATAGGTATTTGAAGAAAGCACAGAGCATGTCATCTGCATGGAGGAAAGATGATGTCTGAAGAGAGGAGCAAGGACAGAGGACAGGTGGCCTCAGGGAGAGGCCAAGAGGGTGGCTAATTCCTGCTTCCAGGCCTCAATGAAGCTCTGGTGCACCTCAGCCCTCGAGGTCCTGAGACATCCCAAGTACGAATCTCCTTTTCTGCTTCAGCCAGTTTTGTTGGTTGGAACCAACTGCATCCGACCCATATAGGGTATGCATTTATACTTTTTTGGAGGAAGAAAGTCTACCATTTTCATCAGATTCTTCAAAGTATTCGTGGCTCAAAATAGACTTACCGCTCTGCACCACTTAATAAGCAATGAATAAGACCGGGGCACTATTTAGATAACTTGTCCCCATGAGTCAGAAAGAGTTTGGTAAAATACGTACCTTGTCATTCTCAAAGAAAAGTGAAAATACAAACCCCTTCCCAGTTGGTAACACAAGCCCAAACACACACACCACTTGAGCAGCTACCCAATTACCGAGACTGAAACTCAAGAGGGGCCGCATTAAGAACAAATAGACTTGCAGAGAAGTTATCACAGCCATATAGAAGTCAGGAGCTAATTCTTAGTGACATGCAAAGTTCTAGCTGATTTTCCCCAAATGGTACCTGACATTTATGGATGTTTTTACCTTGCCTGTTTAAGCAGAATACACTCTAGGGGTATATCAGAAAGGCAGTAGGCCTAAAAAGTCAGGAGGCCTGCTTTTCAGTCTTGGCTTAGCAACTAATTTGCTGTGCATCTTGAGTCAGATGCTCTGCCTGTCTGATAGACTTCAAGTGGCCGACGCATGAACCATTCAGATGCCCTGGTGGCCTCTCACCTGGCCGGAGTCAGGACATAGCAGTGAGGTTATGGAGAGAAGGTCACTTTCATCACCCAAGAAAGGCAGTGTGATAGAAGCTCATTCTTTCTTTCTTTTATTTTTTCTTTCTTTCCTTCAAGATTTTATTATTTGCCTGAGAGAGAAACATTGAGAGACAGAACACAAGCAGGGGGAGTGGGGGAGGGAGAAGCAGGCTTCCCGCCAAGCAGAGAGTCTAAAGCGGTACTCAATCCCAGGACCCTGGGATCATGATCTGAGCCAAAGGCAGACGCTTAATGACTGAGCCACCCAGGCATCCCAGAAGCTCACTTTTTTCCACCAGACTTATGCCTCTCACCCTTCTTATTTTGGTGAAGGGCATCACCATGGCCCAGATCACCTAGTCCATAAACCGGAAGGAGGTGTTACAGAAGTCCTCACACCCCACACTCAGTCATCCCTGTAAACCCTGTAAAATATACCACCCCAACAGCTTCTTAATCAGCCCCTCCACTATAACCCAACCATCTCTGCTTTGCCATGGATCCCCATTTCCTCTAACCACTTGGTAGTGAACCTAACTGGGTTAGAACCTAGGGCACTCTGTGGAATGGTCCCTACCCAGCTTCATCTCTTGCCACTCCCCTTGGTGCAGTCCTTGTCTGGTGACACTGAGAGGACTAAGGTTCCTCAACTCATGTCCCTTCTGCTTGGATTGCATTTTGGCACCTATTTTTCCAGCAAATCTCTCCTCCAGAAGTCTTGGCCTGACCACCCTCTTCTTCCCTCTTCTGTGGCACTAATTAAACCCCATCATAATCACTGATGTGTATGATTGTTTTTCATTAGACTGTGAGCCTTAAGGATAAATATTTTATTTCATTAAACTTTATGTCCCCAGAGCCTAGACTAGTTTATGGGTCCATAATAAATTCTCAAGTATTTATGAATGAATGAATATGAAAAATTACATATCTCCCAAGTTAGTCTAAACCCATAATCTTGCATACTATTCATTCCCTTTGGCCAAGCCATAATTAACCACTTGTGATTCCCTGAATCTAACCCATCTGACTTGAATCCTAAAACTATGATGATCAGTGTGGCAGTGAGCGGTTACCCGTGAGTCAGTTTCTTCTGCTCCCTGGGGTTGCCTTCCCAGGTAGGTAGTATGAGTAGTACATGAAAGCATGTATTTAAAATATTTATCAGAGTTCCTAGTTCTTCTATTTTTTTCCCTTCTTCCCACAGACACTATGGTTACAGATATTCTGATTGATATTCTTCAAAACAGATGATGCTACTGACCTATAGACCACAGGACATGTACCTTTTAATCTGTTCGGCAGGGTGGACAGATTTGTTCTGAATTGGCTCTACTCTCTGGCTTGGCCTCCTCTTGTGAATAACAGTTAGGATTTGCAAAACAGAGTAAGAGTAAAGGCTGCCATAAAGATCAAATCAAGCCTGATTCTTGCTCTGAGCAAGCTGAAAGGCACAGGTGGACAGCTGCCTTGCCCCACTCTCTACAGTCCCTTTGTCCTTAGCTACCTTCCAGTCAGTAGTAAACATGTGCCCTGGTCTGTGAATAAGATGCAAGTGGAGGCCTACAAGATGGAGAGTCAAGAAAAGCTTTTCATTTTCTGATAAAGTGAGACACAGTCACCTGGATAACACCCTTGACCTTTATCCTTTCCTCCTTCTAGAAAGATGTGATGCCTAGAAGTCCATCAGCCAACCTGCAATCATGAGGACAAAAGCCCATGCACGAAGGTTAGTAAAGCAGTAAGGAAGAAGAGCCAATGGCCCTTGATGATATTTTTGATTCCTCCAAATTCATTTGTAACATAAGAAAAATTAATCCCTACTCGGTTAAGCCCCCATGGTAGGGGTTTCTGTTAATTCATCCAAACTCATTCCTAACTGAAACACCAAGTATATGGATTTTGTTATCATTTTATATATATATATATATATATATGTAAATGATCCAAGAGTAAGATATTGCATTTCTGAAATTCTTATGTAGCATATATTTTTAAAACTGAGACCAAAAAGATTGAGCAAAGCAGATTAAGTGCATAAATAAATTTCACCCAAATTCAAAGGAGAATTCCAGATATTATTCCTTCATGAACTCATATTCTAAAGAACAACTTAATTTTCCTTCCTGGCAACTGGATAAGGTGTCTAGTGTTGGGACATGACTAGCCTCTGTTAACTTGCCTTAACACTCTACTCTTAATGCATACACATTTTTAAATTAACTAACATAGAAAGAGTTGCATGCATCAATACGACTGCCAGTTCTCATTTGCGGAATACATTCCATTTTTTAAAATAAAAACCAATACCTTTGTTTCTCTAGTCTATTTTTGAAACAGTTGGGCTATTTTTTAATGTGATAGGCCCCACATACTGCCCTTAACTGAAAAATAAAGACCACTATCCCCTCCCCTGCAAGTTCTCCATTAGTATAGGTATTTGATTTGTTACCATAACAATCATAAAAATATAGACAAAGACAGTGGACACCTGGAACTAATGGAATTCTGGAGCTATTGCCAAACAGTGGCAATTTCAAATGATGTGTCAATAAGAATGGACTGGAAAGCAAAGAACAATGTAAATGCCGAGAAGGCCTGTGGGTAGGGAGAGACTGAAAGGTATTACTGCGTTTGATCAGGGTGAGGAATTATTCATCTTTACATAGGGTAGCATTGCTGATCCCCTCCGCAGGCACAGATGGTCTTTACAACCAATAAAAACAAAGTCTTAGGGGAACCTGGGTGGCTCAGTTGCTAAGCATCTGCCTTCAGCTCAGGTCATGATCCCAGGGTCTGGAATCGAGTCCCATATAGGGCTCCCTGCTCAGTGGGGAGCCTGCTTCTCCCTCTGCCTCCCTCTCTCCTTGCTTGTACACTCTTCGTTTCTCTCTCTGGCAAATAAATAAATAAAATCTTAAAAAAAAAAAAAAAGTCTTAGCCTCCTAATCTGCTTTGGCTCAAAGAAGGGGAAGGAAAAGGGTGGTAAATGAACTTTATCACACTTTTCTTTCCATTCCCTGCCCCTAACGCTTGTGTGAGAGGAGCTGGTTTTTTGTTTGTTTGTTTTAAATCCCAGATGTTGTTGTTAATGTGAAAAGAAAAGATTCATCTAGACTCTGGAAAGTCTTCTGATGACAAGTCTGATTTGAGAGAAGTGCTTAGCCCCTTAATACAGGAAATTCCATAATTATGAGCTGGTTGTGCTTCAAAAGTTTATGTATTAGATGAGCATTGGAACCTCTTGTTTTAGAACTGGAAAGAAGCTTATAGGTGGAGGAAAGAAAGCACACATGATAGAGTGTTGTGCTGGCTACTTTCACATGCTGGTTCACCTAATTCTCACAGCATTTCCGAGGGAGTCTCCCCCACCCCCATTTTACAGAAGAGGAAACTGAGGCTCACAGTAAAGTTAAGACACTTGCCCAAGCCATACACAGGCTAAGTCGCAGAATGCAAATTCTGTTTTTGGTATTTCTGATTCTAAAATCTGTGCTTTTCCCGTACTACTTTGCCTTCCTCAAAGAGATCATACAATTTACACAACAGTCAACTAAAACTCAGAGAGATGAATTGAACTTCTCAAAGTCACAAAGCAAATCAACAGTATATGGAATTAGAACTCAGACTTCTCAAACCTTGGATCAGGCTCTCATGCTCATACCTTCTCTTAGGTACAACTTTTCTGTCTTTCTGTTCATCAGGATTAAATCTCAACCCTCAAGATTCAAACAATGTTTGTATTAACATCAGTGATCCTACTTTTCCTACTCCTAAATCTGGAGCTATATGTAAACCCTCAGGGCAGTGTTGGAGTGTTTGCATGAAATGTAAATTATTCCAATTTTGTTTTCGAAAATATATACACCCTAAACCATGAAAACACAAAAGCAATTTTGGTCTCAGTTGAAAAAGATATGTGTGAAAATTTACAACAGACCTAGTTACCTCCAGGAGTTGGGATGGGAAAGTCCAAATAGGTATTAGCATTGTTTTAGTGCTTACACTAAGTGGTATATATTCTTCTATTACCTTTGTAACTCTCTGCAAACTGAGAAGGACACATCTTATATACCCATATGGCCATGGGCAAATCATTTACTCTCAGCTCTTAAGTTTTCTTAACTATACATAGGGATAATAACAGCCAGGGTGTTTGTAAGAATGACAGGAGATAAAATATGTAAAATACTTAATCTTATGTGTAATAGTTTCATGACAATGATGCCATGGATAGAGGAGAGCTTTTTACATAATGTGCATCACTTGATTGGTTTCTCCTCCTACAGAAAGAACTAGCCCTCATTTGTACACTATTCAAACATAAGGCCATACTTAATGTGCTACATAAATTTCACTTATACATGGCATTTATGTTAATTTTATGTGAATTTCACATATTGTTTCTTCAGTGTCCTGTTCCTTTTCTTGCCACTTTCCCATGTTCTCTCCTTGATTTAAGACTAAAGGCTCTCTGCGCTGAAAATCTGTGCCCAGTTCAAGCCTGTCATGCTAATCCTAGGTGCTCATTAATGAGGAACATGCACAATCCCCATTAGCCCAGCTTGAGCTTCTAGAGCTCTGGTCCACCTCCAGAGACTCACCCCACCCCACATCTACACACAGGGCAGAAATCTGGGAGAACTATTTGGCATTGTCTATATTATCCAAGAACATGTCTGGTTATCTCATCCCAGAATGTCTTGCCCCCTTCAAGAACCTCATCCTTCAAGCCCAAACTTAAATACTTCATTTTGGAGGGAGCCTGTCCAACTTCATCAGTCAAAATGAACATCACACCTCCTGTGGTGCAGTGTCTTTACACTGCCTATTTAGCACTTACACCATCTGGCCCGTGGTACAGACAGAAGCATACAGGTTATGGCCTACTGAATGGTAAATTCCCTAGGAGGAGGGACAGTCCCCCATTTGCCTCTGACCTCTCATTCTCTATCCCCAAATGCCAGGGACAGAAGACACTCAATATATACATCTGTCAAACTCAACTTTTAACCCGGTACAAAAACTGTTCTCACTTCCCTTTAGGTCATGCACAACTACCTACAATTATACACATTCCTTAGATGAGCTCATGTGAAGTTAATTAATTCTCCAACTCAGCAGGATACCAGAACTGAATGTACCCAACTAATCTACATGCTAAGATAATAAACAGGATTTTGCCTTCTACATTTCTAATGGTGGTCTCTGAAAGAAACTTTCCACACTCTGTATGATTCGAATATTTCCCAAATAGAAGATTCTAAGCTAAAAGACTTTTCCAAGGCAGTAATATACCTAAACCCCTCAAATAGCATATCTCTCAAAGGCAATATTGTTCTGCCTCATTTCAGGAGAAAATGGAGCACCCATGAATTTAATTTTTTACCCCTATATAACATATTCATGCAAAGTTCAACAGCTTAATGGGGTGAGATTTTAGGTGAGTGCAACAAACTTCAAACGTCAGTGACTCTCTTTTTTGTCAGTGGAATCTTGGTGCAGTTTTGGAAGAGTCTTTATAATTCACCTTCAATTTCTAACCATTCACAGGATGAAACCACCATGAAATAGTGGTTGGAAAGAAGGATTTAACATCAAACTTCAACCAAGTTAAATCCAGCCAATGCCAGCCAAATATGAGCTCAATAGTGCTCATAAGAAGAGGCTAAAGTTTACAAAACAATCCTCTTTGATGAGTTAAGTACAAGGGAAACAGAAACATATGGGTTAAATTCCCCTTGAAATACCCATGGATTTAAAATTAAGTGGAAAAGTGCTTGGCAAAGCATAAATTCTAAGCATCTGAAATACAGTTAGAAATCATTTTCTTTGAGACCTTAACAAGTGGGGTTCCCTTGAGATCTCTTGCACAACAGACCAGGTGCTTTGTATGTCAACGGCAGGTCCTTCTCATAGAGAAGACAGAGCTTGAGTTCAGGCTGTGGAAACCAGATGAATCTGACCTGAATTCCAGTCCCACCCATTACCAGCACTGTGCTGTTGTATAACTACAGAGAACCTCAATTCCTACATGTGTCAAGCAGAGGTAATAACAGCCCCTTCCAGAGCTGTTAAGGATGGTTGAGGTAAACTATGACATGTGAAGCAGCTGGAAGTATCCCCAGTAGAAAGTTTCCATCTTAGGGACAAAGGGATTGAGGTTCCCAAGCCCAAGGCCAAGAGGTGGGTTGAGTCCAGACTATAAAACTACAATAGAGAGGACACATGTTTAGGGCAAAGAGGCAGGGTGGAAGGCAGAAAGATTCATTTGCACGTGGAGCCCAAATCACCATTCATTCAAGAGTTTGTTAACATTACATGCATCCCCGATTTTTAGGATCAGAAAGGTCCTAACTTTTCTTTTCAGATGAAAAAACTGAGCTAGGGCAGGGAAGTGATTTGACCAAGATCACACAGCTACTGAAAAGCAGAGCACCTGAACTCTCATTTCCTGCCTTCTAGCCCTGTACTAGTCTCACTAAATCATGTTACTACTCTGGATGTGGGCCTGATAAACTCTGATGCCAAGTGGCAACCGGTTTCCCCTCCAGGGGAGCAATGGAAAGGGCAGCAGAGTCCTTTTTCACCTCAGAACATGCCAGAGATGGCGTCAAGAAAGCCAGGTTTAAACCAGGTCAGCCAGAAGGGTTTGTCTGAGGCACAGCTGAGCAAGCTCCATTCAAGCCAGGATTCCGTCAGAACAACGGGTGTGTCAGTGACACAGTTGAGTGAACTGAGTTCAAGCCAAGTATTCATTGAGAAGGCTAGGCAAGATGGGTCTAGGTTGGGAAAGGGAAGAGAAAAGACTCAGGTGAAGGTTTAGAAAGGGACCAGACATCTGGGATTTGCCTCTACAGCATCTTTCTTCCAGCAGAGCTGCTACAAGCATAATTAGCTATTTGTGGAGGGTCCTTATAACATTGACCATCATTTGATACACTTGCATGTGCAATGTTCTCACTTGAAAATACGATGTAACCCTCACCTGAAACACTATGCCTAAAATATAATTCAGCCACCACCTGGATATGAATTTGCTACTTTGAAGGCTCTGAGACCTGAATAACCAGACTTCCCTTTCAGTGGCTAAGTTACAAGTTAGAGTGCCAAACCCATCCAAATATGCTTTCTTATGAAAGAAAAACTCTTAAGCAGGCTGGACACAAATAATAATTTGCATCCCAAGCTCTCTCAGCTAGGCTAAGTTAGCATCCAACCTCATTTCTCACCACCCTCTTGGAATTCTCTCTGCTCCATCAAAACTTCTCAAACTTTGATTGTACCACACATTTCATATATTTCTATGCACACACTATTGTTTGCTCTCCAACTATTCCCCATTCCAGAATATCTCTTCCCAGTTTACCTAAATAATGTGGTTCAGGATATAAAGAATTATAAATCTTGAGTATCATTTTTTTTAAAGATTTTATTTATTTATTTGACAGAGAGGAGATCACAAGTAGGCAGAGAGGCAGGTAGAGAGAGGGAGAGAGGAGGAAGCAGGCTCCCCGCTGAGCAGAGAGCCCGATTCGGGGCTCGATCCCAGGACCCTGGGATCATGACCTGAGCCAAAGGCAGAGGCTTAATCCACTGAGCCACCCAGGTGCCCCTTGAGTATCATTTTGAACATTATTTTGACATTCATACTGTGAGGTTTAGTTTTTTGATTGCTTGGTAATTCCAGAAAGGAGGGTTTTAAGTATTAGATCTATTCCAAGCCAGGATATAAGACCCTTTCTAAGCAGGTACTCCCTAAAGTGTGGTAAAGAGAAATATAAATTATCTAAGTCATCTTCTAGCCCAGCCAAGCAATGCAGAAAGTTATTTTGCTAAAGTATAGGTGATTTTGGCACATTGATAACTAGTTTTGGAAATTCTATACCTAATTTTATACGACAAGTAGCTAAGGAAATTTTATAAAAAGGCAGAAAAAAAAATTCCCAAAGAACCCACACAAGGTATCTGGCTGTACTATACACTAATGTAAAAACAGATACATGAATAGCAAGAAGGATCAGATTCAGAGAGAAGATTAATAAGAATGGACATCAAGTGTATTTTCAAGGAAGCAAAGTCTGTGAGCTGGGTCTGTTTTTCTGGTAGTTAGTTTTATAAAAAATTAAGCCAGGATGATGTTTGATGAAATATGGGAGTAGCCATAGGTGCTACATAGCTCTGACTTTCTGAAGAGAGCTTACTCTCAAGCCTATGGAGTACTGTACAGACACATCCAGTTAGCTGATTTCCCATAAAGAGAGCTGTCTCAGAGCTCTTTGAATTCACACTGGGAATAAGTGTTGATTATCTATCTGAAGCTCAGACTAGGAAACAGGTGAGTAAAGAGGTCCGCCTTGACTCAACATATGCTCCAAGGGTTTTAGTAAATGCAAGAAGCAGAAACCAGAGGTCCATTCGGAAATAAGCTGTAAAGTTACTGGAAATACTGAATACAGAGCACTAGAAAAGGAAATAAGGATTCTGTACTGCAAGCCATTTTCTCTATCTTAGGTATGTGCTCCTTTGACAATTTATTGGCTGGAATAGCATGGTTCCTTTTGTAACAAATGTAGGCACAAATAAATTATGTCTAAGGAATTTTGAGACCCCTTCGTAATGGAGCTTGATGCAATCCTCAAGGCCCCAGGCACTTTCAGCATCGGCAGAGAGCTCTCCAGAAGTCTGGTGGGTGGAGGCTGGGTTCCCCCAGACTTCTGAAATCCAAGAACTCTCTCATTAGAAGAGTCTGACTGAGTAAAAGGCCTGCCGAGGACACAGACCAAGGACAGGCAGGCAGACCTCTGTGAGCAGCCAGGGTCCTGAGCAAAGCACAATTTTTACAATCTTGAAAAACTATCTGCCAACCCAGGCAAGCTATGAAACTTGCCTGCCTCCACATGAACTAAGGAAACAATGTAAACTCTCCTTGCTTCCCAGAAGGACTGGGTAAGTGTTAAGACTTTGAACTGCCAAGAGATTTCCACAGCATTCAAGTACAGAATGGATTTGCTCTGGCCAACGAGATGATGGCAGATAGGAAGGTGAGAAGGACAGAGGAAATTTCCATATCTGATAGCAGAAAAATAATGAACAAAATATATGGAAGATAAAGACTGAATGTACTTTGTCCACAAAACCCTTCTTTTATAGAGACAAAGCCTGTCAAATGGTTAGTACAGTCATCATTTGCCTCCAGTCATCCATTATCTGTAGGGTAAGTTCATCTATTCCTACATCATATATGTAGGAGGCAAAAACAAGGTAACAGACGCTAGGCAGAAGAAGTGAGACTCATATAAGAAGAGTTTTGAGGTAAGAGTGCAGAATTCATGCACTCTTCTCCACTAATGGACACTTGAAACATGACTTACATTGCCATTGCATGAAATCAAGCCTGCTGTTTGTTGGTGGGAGTCAGTTACCTTTCCTCTACAGTATACCCTTATCTGAAACCATCCTTCACGCATTCCCAAACATAAAGATTAAATAGCCGTGAGGTGAAGCTCAGATACCTAAAACCAAGAAAGGACCCTAGCTAATGACCTGGCTCTGCCATCTACAAGAGGGCTGTTCAGATCACTTGACCTCTAGGTTTTGGTTTCCTTATCTATAGACGCTAGATAATAACATTTTTCTCAGAGAGTTGTGGTGAGGATTAAATGAGATAATACATAACAAATGCTTACCCCAGTAGGTGATCCAAGAGCAGCTGCTATTGTTGTTGTTGTTATTATTATTATTATTTATAGAGGAGATGAGAGACTTGAATGTTAATCTCTGGGAACTGGAATTCCCAGCCCTCTGGGTAGTTAGATGCAGACTGTATATTATGTGCTATGAGAACTTCTAGCATTTTTATAATTTATGATTGGTATGTACTAGATTTCTAAGTATTCCTTGGTCTTCTTCATATGAGAATGTTCTGATACTCTAATTACAATGGGATCTCCTACAAGTGAGGGCCCATGGCTTCAGTTTTTTTTTTTTTTTTTTCAGATTTCTCCAAAAGGCTTCAACAAAAGTTCCCTGAGGCTAGAATAGCTAATATAATTAAAGACTTGAATGCTAGAAGAGGCCTTAACAATTGTCCTATCTGTGCCACTTCACAGTAAAAGGAATCTCATAATGGAAGTTAAACGCCCCACCCTTATGTGACCCTTCTTAAACCAACTAACCTCTCTGGGCCATAATTTCCTCATCTGAACAATAGAGATGGCACCACACCATCCACCCACAAGGTTGTTGTGAAGGCTAAATAAAATAATGTATTCAGATACAGTTGGGAAATTGAAAACCAATGAGGTTTCCTCACTATTATTACAGACTAGAAAATGAAATCTCAAGAGGGATGAGTAATTTTCTTAAGGTCGTCTGAATTCCCAGTGAAGAATGGTCTGTTGGGGAGAGGTTTTGAGATCATGGGTATACGTGAGCAACACAGTGACCTATCGTTTCAAGCCAATTAGTGATTTCCTTAAAATTAGCTGAATCTTCAGTTTTTCCCTTCCTGGCCTTGACCTTTAGAATATTCATTACCTCCTGTTACAGTGAGATCTAGATTCCTGAGCACGTGTACATCTAGCCTGGGTAGAATCGGAGCAATCGCCTGCTAAGGTCTTACAGTAAATGTCAATGCTCTAAAGCTTTATATAATTTTAAAAATTCAGAATAGGCAATACAGTCACAGAATTCAAAACTTAGGAAGTGCAGAAAGTATTCACTTCTCCTTCCTTTTCACTTACCTTGTGCCCAGTTCCCCCAACCAAATAGGTAACTGCTTTAACAATGCCCAAAACATTCATACAGAAAGGTTTTTGTGGAAACACAAGCACAATATAAATATATTAAAGGTCAACTCAAGGGGCGCCTGGGTGGCTCAGTGGGTTAAAGCCTCTGCCTTCGGCTCAGGTCATGATCCCAGGGTCCTGGGATCGAGCCCCACATTGGCTCTCTGCTCGGCAGGGAGCCTGCTTCCTCCTCTCTCTCTGCCTACTTGTGATCTCTGTCTGTCAAATAAATAAATAAAATCTTAAAAAAAAAAAGGGTCAATTCAAGCTTCATCAGATTCAATTAAAAATTTTAAAGCCTCACATTTATCTTTTTAGACTTCACTAACAATTTCCAATTGAGCCACTGAATCATTAACCTTCTACTGAAAATTTTCTTACTGTAACAATATGGAAAAAGAATCTCTCTCTACATTAGGGGCTTTACCTCACCAACTAGAGTCATGTTCTTAGGTTATCAGAACTAATATTTGGGGCACCTGGGTGGCTCGATCAGTTATGCATCTGACTTTTGATTTCGGCTCAGATCACGATCTCAGTGTCCTGAGATAGAACCCCACACAGGGCCTGTGCTCAGTAGGGAGTCTGCTGGAGATTATCTCTCTCCCTTTACCCCTCCCCCTGCTCACTCGATTTTTCTATCTCTAAAATAAATAAATAAATCTTTATGAAAAAAAGAAACAGTATTCAAATGGTTGATATAGTCAACCTACTGAGCAGGTGAAAATATGAAGGCAGGTCACTCTGGACAAGCAGGCTGCTTGGTTTAAGCCCAAATTTTAGTGTACATAAGAATAACTGAGGAGCTTATTAAAATGCAAATTCCTGGAACAAAGCCCCAACAATTTTTTTAAGATTTTATTTATTTATTTGACAGAGAGAGATCACAAGTAGGCAGAGAGAAAGGAGGAAGCAGGCTCCCTGCCGAGCAGAGAGCCCGATGCAGGACTCAATCCCAGGACCCCAAGATCGTGACCTGAGCCAAAGGCAGAGGTTTAACCCACTGAGCCACCCAGCGCCCCAAGCCCCAACAATTCTGACTCCTTTGGGGGAAGGGGATTCACATTTTTGCTAAGCAACCCTACTAATTTTGATGCAAATGCTCAGCAGACTACATCTGAGAAACACTGAACTGGAAGTTAGGGGAAATGGGTCCACATCCAGACTCCCATCAGTTAGCTCCCCTAGTTAGTAACTTTGGTTCACTGGCCCTTCATAGCATCTCCACAAAGGCAGAGACTGAGCCAGATGGTCTTAAGTTTCCTCTCTAGAAGTCCATGCTGTGATACTGTGACATCTCAGTCAACTTTGATGGACAGTAGGGCACAAGGAGACCATGGATTACTGTGATGCACCTACTTCAGAGAAACTTGATGTGCAATTGTTCCCCTTATCCATGGTTTCACATTCCACAGTTTCTCTTACCCAAGGTCAGTGTGGACCAGAAGCAGATTATCCTCAGTCAGTAGTAACCTAAAGCTATATCCTAATGCCTAGATCACTCATCTCACTTCATCTCATCAAGTAAGGATTTATTTTTTTTTTCAAGTAAGCATTTCATCATGCCACATCATCACAAGAAGGGTAAGGACAGGACAATATTTTGAGAGAAAGACTACATTCACATAACTTATTACAGCATACTGTTATAGCTGTTCTATTTTACTTAGGTATTATTATTCTCTTATTGTGCCTAATTTTTTAAACTAAGCTATCATATGAATGTTTAGTATCCATAAATAGTATATAAAAACATACATGTACATACATTCATAGTATAGTATACATACATAGAATGTATGTCTAGGGAAAAAAACAGTATATATAGGGCTTGGTACTCTCTGTGGTTTCAGGCCTCTGCTGGGAGGCTTAGAACACATCCCCTACAGATAACACATTTTGTCAAATTTGGGCGGGTTGTGTATTACAAATGGGGAATTGGGTCAATGTCAGGAGACTCTATGTGGAACAGCCCGTCACGCTTGGGCATGAATGTTTTGTTCTTTGCCATCAGCAAAGGGAAATGTGTGTGCCTTTAAACAAATCCAAGCCTTGGATTCATTAGAAACAGAAACATATTTTTAAAACCAAAGCATTTTCATTTTCAAGGATAAAGTTCTGCTATTTTTAGAGATGGCACTTAGTGATGGCCCACTGGTGGATCACCAAACACTGGCGTGTCAACTTGCAAAAAGGCAGAAAATTTCTGCCCATGGTTTGAGGAAAGCATCTTGCCTACAAGTGGGGGCCCCTGATCTAAATCAGGAAGACAGTAGCCCACACAAGCCCTAGCTCATGATCTGACTATAGCATTTAAGTTAGAAGGGGAAATTTATGTTATTTTTAAAATTTTTTTATTTTTAAAGATTTTATTTATTTATTTGTCAGACAGAGATCACAAATAGGCAGAGAGGCAGGCAGAGAGAGAGGAGGATGCAGGCTTCCCGCTGAGCAGAGAGCCCAATGTGGGGCTCGATCCCAGGACCCTGGGATCATGACCCGAGCCGAAGGCAGAGGCTTTAACCCATTGAGCCACCCAGGTGCCCCAAATTTATGTTATTTTAATAAAGTTTTGAAGACTCTAAAATTCTTAATGAAGCATTTTAGATCCATGTTCATTAGTTTGTATTTTTCTTTAATGAAGAGGTTGCACTGAATTATAGATGTGTTTTTATCTATCTATAAATTCCTTTAGAACAAGCTTTACCCAGTTAGTTAGCACTACCATCTCTGGCATATACCAGGTCCTCAGTAAATGCTTGAGGAATAAATGAATGAACAAATGAACCAAGATCTTTTCTCATAGTCCTGTCCAGAGTTCCTTGACGGGCCAAGTTTTATCATGAGTCCTTACTGAGAACCCACTTACTGTATACCAGGACTTTTTTAGACTCTAAAGCTACAGCAAAAAGCAGGCAGCCAGCTCCTGCCTTCCTGAAGCTACCTTTCTAAAGGAAGAGATCAAATTCTAGGTGAGTATTTTATTTAAACACAGTAATATGATAAAGAGGGATGGGGGAAGCAACATTAGACAGGATGGTGAGAGGAAATAGGGGGGTTAAGACATAAATTAATTCACGAGTCTCCTGTGAAGAAGATCCCTCCTGGCCAGTCACCTGTCCTGCACTGGGGGGATGTCTGGAGGCTAGTGAGCCACATCTATTCAACCCGTTTTTGAACAAACCAGGTTTGCAGAGCCACAGACCACCCCTGAACCGCTGCAAAGGTAAGTTCCAAACGTATATTCATTTCCAAAACAGGTATAGAATAAAAGCCCTTCGAAACCTTCCAAGCAATAAGGCCTTAAACTGTAATATGGAGCTAGTTGTCTTCCCCCCCGTTCTGTAGGTGTCGACTCCACAGGTATCCGGTACACTTCCTCGGGGTTATGGCTTTCTTAGGGCACATCCTATCTGTCTTTAGAACTCAGTGTGGGTGCACACCCTATAATTTGGGTCTCCCCTGTTCTCCAGGAAATGCTGAAACAGAGATGCAAAGCGGGAAAGGCAGGGAGACCCCTGATTCAAGTACAAGCTTAAAATGCATATTTTTGTGACACATTTCATCCTGATATATATTCATAAATGCTCTGGAAAGGAGACTTAGAGATGAAGCTTGATATCTTTAGGGAGCCAGCTAATGTAAAAATAGTGCTCACAATCTAGAAGGTATCACGCGTGCTCGACACTTCACCCATTCTCTTCCCGAGCATCTGGATCCTTTTACATACTATATTGTTCCAGTGGGTGGTCTGGAAATTTTAGGGAAAGACTGTAATGTTTGGTATGGGAGGCAGGCATACAGAAAGCTCAAAAGTGACGCTGTAGCTGCTTAACTAGAGAATAATAAACCTGTGATTAGCTGACCTCCACTGGCCCATAATCCTCTTCATCACGCAGACACCAACACCGCCCTGGCTAGTAAATGATCCCCAGAGACTTTTTATTGTATAAGATTATTTGTTGGGCAGCACCCCCTTGCAACTAGATCAATAAGGCAAACTTATTAGAATCATCTGCGGGGACAGAGAAGCATTTCTGTGATACAAAGCCAATGGGGTTTTATGTGTGTTGCATTGTGAGGTCAGAGAAAAGATATTTTTTGGAGGGAATGGAGTTGAAGTCTTTGGATTCAGTGCCTTCATCTGAACTGCTTCAGATGTCCAGCACCTACTTTTTTTTTTCTAGTTACAGCTTTGTCTTCCCAAATGCTTATTTTCTACTAATAAAACAAAGCTAATTTAGTTAAGAGTAAAAACCCCAGGTGGTCCTCACATATCTATAAAATAACGACCCATAGTTACATAACGACAAAATAAACCCTTGTTTCTCAGGATCCCCCCTGACATGAATAGAGATGACTGCTCAGAAACATCACAGCCACAACTTGGCTTGAATAACCTAATAACCCAAAATGCTAGTTGTAGTATGTAAAGGGATGCCATGTGGAACAGCGTCTACAGGAGGGGTGAAGGCCCTTCTGAGACTGATTTCACCTGGGTGTAGGGTCTCACTCTCTTCCTGACCTGGCCAAGCATAGACCGGGCTGCCTCTGGAGGTAACAATGTCTCTGTCAGGTTCAGTGTTCAAAGCACGATAATCATAACCAAAGCCTTCACTGTGCCAGCTACTAGACCAAGTGCCCGACATATGCAACTCAATTAATCCTCTTTAATGCCCCAAGGGAGAGGCATGGCATTACTAACGCACTTTACCGGGGGTAATGACATATTGGGGGCTGCCCTTGACCAGTTTGGTGAGACGGGGACTAGAGCCTGAGCTCCTTCATGAAAACAGCAGTCTCAGTGGCCTTATTGCTACAAATTCACCAAAGTACCTGGCATCCAGTAGATGCACAATGCACGTTAAACACATACACAAAAAGTTCTCTTGCTGGAGAAATAAAGTGATAAATCCCTAGGTTTTGTTAATTTTTATATTTGTAGCTTTTTAATTAAAAAATGGCCTTTATAGAATATTCAAAAAATTGGAATGCAGAAAATAAAATTCAACTCTAACCTCACCACCCCCCCCAAGTAAGAACACTGTAAAATGTTTTGATCTGTGTCCCTCCTAACATTAATGGATGTGTCCTAGCACATAACACAACCAAGAGTTAGTTAATTAAAAATAAAAAGGTCTGCTGAGCTGACCCTATTATTATTAAATGAATAAAAGGAAATCCACCAAATAAAATATCTTGCAGCCAAGCCAAAAATAACAGAAATACAGTAAGTATATTATTCAAGTGATGTTCAATGAGTTAAATGAAAAGAGAAAAGGAAAATTCTAAACTTTCCACACATCTCCTCAGCAAATAAAAACACCTATATGTTTTAGAGATGTCAAATCTCTTCACCAAAGGAAATAGTTGCTTAATGGTATGCAAAACTAAAATAAATTTGTTTTACAGGGTGAGGCCATTGCAAACTTTAATGTAACAAAATCGATACTACTTCTCTTCAAAATTCTAAGGAACTACTTTAAGAAAACCCTGGGAGCAGGAGTATGTTCTTGAATTGCAGAGTGGCATCTAATGCCTAATCTGCATAGGACTGGGGGATTAAAAATTTCATAAAGCAGCTTAGTATCTTAAATCTTTTGGAAGAATTGAAAGGGGGATGTGAACTCTCGTACACCCTGTAAACCATATATATATTTTTTTTACCCAAAGAATATGTTATTCATGTGCTCTGTACATTAGGTCAATTATTAGTCACTCTCTTTGGAGGCTGACCAAGTGTCTCCACCCTTCATTGCAGAGTTTGCTGTAATCATCTGTAGTGAGAATAGCAGAGTCACACTAATATGTGCTGAAGACTGAGGATACAGCCCCTGGAGGCTTTGACAACACGTTTCTACCACTGATTTAGCACCCTTTCCATTTGCTCTTAAGCAACAGGGGGAAATGTTTCAAGTATCTCAGTAAATAAAATGAAATATAAAGGAAAATGAGATCATTTCAACTTGGCTGAAATTGAAGACTTTCGGCTATTTTGTGTCAACTTGAATTTCATAATATAAACACCTAGTTTACTTGTCTCTCCACAGTTGAGGCAAGTCAATTATTTTTTGATTCGATTTCCAACCATAAGGTTAAACAAGACCCCCACCCACTTTTTTGAAGACTTCAACATGGAAAAATCCTTGAATGTTGTTATTAATCTTCCTGTAACATCCAAAATTTGGGAAAGTGTGTTTATTGTTAGTTTTTAACATCCTGTTGAGAAGTGTGGTAAAATAAGATTTGGGGCTCCTATTTTATTAGGTTTACATAAAAAGAAAATGCAAATGCAGCCATAACTCTCTCCTGACATGCATGTTTAACATCACAGACTGTGAGATCTGGAAGGGACTTCAGAGATCCTCTAGTTCAAGCCCCTCGATTTATAGATGAGCAGCTGGAGGGTAGAGGTCAAGAAAAACAACTGATTTTCTAGAGTATCATGACCACTGGACAATAATCCAACTATCTTTGAAAAACCAAAATATGTCCCAAAGCAATTTATGACAGGGTTATAGAGAAATCACATTTATCTTGCAATCTGCATCATATTTCAGAACATTAGTACTCCAAGTGTGGTCTGTGGACCAGCAGCATCAGCATGACCTAAGAGCCTGAGAGAAACAGAGAACCCCAGGCCCTGTCCCAGACCTACTGAATCAGAATCTGCATTTTTCCAGAATTCTCAGGTGATTGCTGTGCACATTAATGTTTGAGAAGCATAAGTCTACCCAAGTGTTACTCAAAGGTGGCTGGCAGATTTGAGAGAACTGTTTGTAACCAGAATGTGATGAAGCCCAGAATTAAGAGTAATAATAAGCCTCTTAAAAGTTACTCAGAGACAGTTGCCTGGGTGGCTCAGTCAGTTGAGTGTCTGCCTTCGGATCCCAGGGTCCCGGGATGGAGCCCCAAGTTGGGGGGTGGAGGGGGGGGAGGTCCCTGCTCAGCAGGGAGCCTGTTTCTCCCTCTCCTCCCCACTTGTGCTCTTCTCTCTTGCTATCTCTGTCTCTATCAAAAAATAAATAAAATCTTTAAAAAAAGAAAAGAAAGTTACTAAGAGAGTAAATCTTAAAATTCTTATCACAAGAAAAAAAACATGGTAACTATGTGTGGTAAGGGATGTATATTAGTTTTTTTTGTGGTGATCATTTTGCAATATATATAAAAATCAAATCATTATGCTGTATACTTATAACTAATATAAAGCTCTATGTTCATTATATTGTAATTTAAAAAAATAATAAGCCTCTAGAAACTGTTGTATCAATTTGACACAATTATTTTATATAAGTTAAATCTATTTTACAAATGACATTTTTATTTGTTTATTTTTGTATAATTTTTCTAGTGATATACTTGATTATATTTTATCATAGTACTGGTTCACAACAGATTAAAAGTGACATTTAGATGGAATTCCACCACAGATAAAGAAAGACCTCTACACCATCCTTCCCTCATCCTGACTATAATTACAAAACAAACATCACTTGGCTCACTTCTCAACTTGTTCTATGAGCCAGTATTACCCTGATAACAAAGCCAAACAAAAACATCAAAAGAAAACAACAGTACAGACCGATATTCCTTATGGACGGAGACACAAAATCCCTCAACTCAATACTGACAAACTGAATCCGACAATATATAAAAAAGATTATCTACTCAGACCAAGTAGGATTTATCCGAAGAATGTAAGTTTGACTTAAAATATCTGAAAATTAATGGATATAAATGTCGTATTAATAAAATGGAGGACAAAAACCATGATCATCTCAATAAATGCAGGAAAAGCATTTGACAAGATCCTATGTCCACTCATGATAACACTCAACAAAATATACATGATATAAGTGAACTCCCTCAACCTACAGTTAACATCACAAATAACAGTGAAACAATAAATATATTCTTCCTAAGATCAGAAACAAGGCAAGGATGTTTGCTTTGCCACTTCTCTTCAACACTGTGTTGGGGTTTCAAGCCAGTAATGCAAAGAAAAGAAATTAAAAGCATACAGTTTGAAAAGGAAGAAGTAAAATTCTATTCACCAACAACATAATCTTGTATGTAGGAAAGCCTAAAGAATCTACAAAAAAAATTATTATAATAAACAAGTTCAGCAAGGTCATCAAATACAAAATCAATATATGAGGAACAGTCATATTTCCATATTCTAACAATGAACAATCTAAAAATGAAATTTAAAAAACAACTCCATCCACAATTATATCAAAAATAAAATTTATAGTACTAAATTTAATGATATAAGTGCACAATTTTCACACAGAAAACTACAAAACATTTCTAAAGGAAATTAAAGATTGGAGAGACATTCCATGTTCATGGAAGTGAAAACTTAAAATCATTAAAATGACCTTTCTCCGTAAATTAATTTGCAGATTCAATGCAACTTCTATCAAAATCCCAGTGGGATTTTTTTTGCAGAACTTCACAAGCTAGAGCTAAATATATATGGAAATACAAAGGACCCAGAATAGACAAAACAATTTGGAAAAAGAATAACATTGGAGAACTATAAAACTTACTTATAAAGCTACAGTAATCAATAGACTATGGTACTAGAGTAAGGATAGAGATATAGATGAATGGAACAGAACAATAAGGCCAGAAATAATCTCACTTATGGTCAATTGATTTCAACAGAAGTGTCAAGAAAAGAAGAGTTTTTTAACAAATGGTACTAAGAAAATTGGATATTCAAATGCTTCCCCCCACAAAATTGACCCTTGCTTAACATTCACAAAAACTAGTTCAAAATGGATGAAAACTTAAATATAAAAGCTAAAACTATGCAGCTGCTAGAAGAAAATATAAAAGAAAAATGTTAGGTTCTTGGGTTAGGCACGGAGTTCTTAGATACAATCCCAAAAGCATAATTCACTAAAGAAAAAGAAGGATGGGGCGCCTGGGCGGCTCAGGTCCTGATCTCAGGGTCCTGGGATGAGCCCCGCATCGGGCTCTCGGCTCAGCAGGGAGTCTGCTTCCCCCTCTCTCTCTCTGCCTGCCTCTCTGCCTACTTGTGATCTCTGTCAAATAAATAAATTTAAAAAAAAGAAGGATAAATTTATACCATCAAAACAAAAAACTTTTATACTTCAAGAGACATCACCAAGAAAATAAAGATAAGTTGCAGACAGAGAAAATATCTGCAATATCTGATAAAGGACTTGCATCAAAAATCACAAGGAACTCTTACAATCCAATAATGAGAAAAAAAAATAACCCAACTTTAAAATTGGCAAAAGATTTGAAAAGGCATCTCACTAAAGAAGATATATGAATAAGCACATGGAATGCACTTAACATCATCAGTCACTAAGAAATTATAAATTAAAACTGCAAGATATCATTTCACATTCACTAGATTGACTACAATGTAAAAGAAAATAAAACGTGGTGGTTAAGAATATGGAGAAACCAGAACCCTCACACATTGCTGATGAGAATGTAGAATGGTACAACTACTTCGGAAAACAATTCGGTAGTTCCATAAAAAGTTAAACTTAAACTTGGCATACAACCCAGCAATTCCATACCTAGGTATCTTCCCAAGAGAAATGAATACATACAGTCACACAAAGACTTGTACATGAATGTTCACAGCAGAATTATTATCATAGCCCCAACCTGGAAGCAATCCAAATGTCCATCAACTAACTGATAAATGGACAAACAAAATGTAGTGTGTTCATGCAATAGAATATTTTTCAGCAATAAAAAGGAACAAACTAATACTATATACATACTACAATGTTATGCAGAGTAAAGAAAGCCAGATAGAAAAGACTATGTATAAGTCTTAGAAACATAAGATTCCATTTATATGAGAGGTCCAGTAAAGGCCAATCCCAGAGACATAAAGTAGATTAGTGGTTGCTGGAGAGGAGTTGGGGTAGAAGCAAAGGACTGTCTGCAAATAAGCACAGAGCATCTTTTGCAGGGTGATGGAAATGTTCTAAACACCTTAAAACACAGATTGTGGCAATAGCTGTATAATTCTAACCTTACTAAAAAGTACTGAATTTTATGGTATGTAAAATATACCTCCACAAAGTTTTTAAAAACCCAATTGGCTCATCAGTTCTTACTTTTACCTAAAAGACGCACGTTATCAGCTGATACATTCATATACCGAACCTTCCAAACCTGCAGTTAGATGCTTGTTCTATCTTAGCTGTCCAGTCTTGCTATTCTTTTTGTGTATGTGTGGTTTGTTTTACCTACTAGGTGAGTAAGGGTTTTTTTGTTTTTGTTTTTGTTTTAAGATTTTTATTTATCTATTTGACAGAGAGAGAGAGAGCACAAGTAGGCAGAGAGGCAGACAGCAGGAGAGGAGAAGCAGGCTCTCCACTGAGCAGGGAGCAGGTAGGGTTCCATCCCAGGATCCTGGAATCATGACCTGAGCCAAAGGCAGCCGCTTAACTGAATGAGCCACTCAGGTGCCCCCAATTTTTTCCTATATTCCTTAAACTTCATATTTTCCAAGCTGGCCCTGGAATTTAAAATTTTGTTTTGTGCTTCTGCTACTATAAACATTGGGAAACTTTGAGAAAAACAACAGAAGTGGGAAGTGAAATGCTCATATAACTTTAGAACCCTAGGGTGAGAAGGTTATTGAGATTATCCTGAAGAACTGCTTGACTCCCCTATATACCATTTCTTAAATGTTTTCCCATCTCTACTGAGCACTTTGAGTGATAAGGAGCTCACCACATTAAAACTGGGGAGTTGCAAAAGCTGTCTTACCCACAAAGTCTAGCTTATTTGAAAGTCAGCTTTTGATCAGTTATTGAATCACTTGCTCCATACTCATTCCTTTTAGAAACACAGACACAATGTTGTTGCTATCAACAGAATGTTTGTTTACTCTGCAGCGGGGGAGCTAGAAAAGAAAGCCTTTCAGCCAGTAAGAAGAAAGAGCTGGCCCAAGCGTGCTGGTCAAGCCAGGCAAACTGCCTCTGCTGGCCAGTCTGCAGGAGATGGCTGAGCAGATCCTGGAGGGAAGGTGATTGGAAAGGATCCTGCCGCCAGATGAATGACCCTGTGTTTTAGGCCTTCCAGAGCCTAAGGAAAGTGGGTTTGTTGAGAAACGCTGAAAGGCAGAGTCACAAGCCCAAATGAAAGTCCAAGAGACCTAGCATGAACTAGCTGGAGGACAATGAGAAAATAAGAGCAATGCATCCTTCAGGTGCAACTGCCAGATCCCCACTGAGCCACAGAGAGGCAGCACAAGTAGAGGAAGCCCACAGTTGGCCAATGTTTTAGTAACACCCATCTATTTAAATATTAAGTGACACTTCTAACAACAGTCAGTCAGATCCCAAAAAAAATAGGCAAGATGAATCCTAGAATGTTATCTGTCTACTACTGCATTTAGCCCTGGTTTAATCTAGGCGTGGCAGAACACAGCACCTGTTTTTTTTTTTAATTTTTTATTATTTTTATTAAATATAATGTATTATTAGCCCCAGGGGTACAGGTCTGTGAATTGTCTGGCTTACACATTTCACAACATTCACCATAGCACATACCCTCCCCAATGTCCATCACCCAACCACTCTCTCCATACCCCTCTCCCCCCCAGCAACCCTCAGTTTGTTTTGTGAGATTAAGAGTCTCTTAGGGTTTGTCTCCCTCCCTATCCCATCTTGGTTCATTTTCCCTTACCTACCTCCCCACGACCCCCCACCCTGCCTCTCAAATTCCTCATATCAGAGAGATCATGATAATTGTCTTTCTCTGATTGCTTATTTCGCTCAGCATAATACCCTCTAGTTCCATCCATGTCATTGCAAATGACAAAATTTCATTTTGGACTAATGCATCAAATATATTTAAAAATCAAATCATAAAAAAAAATTGAAAGACTATAAATAAAAATATTTTTCAAATCTTTGGAAGTAGGAGGGTTCTTTAATCTCAAAAGCCATAGATGAAACGATAAGGAAAAGATCCATGGATAACATTAAATAAAAATACCTCTAGGCTAATAAAAAAGAGAAATATCTGAAAAAAATTTAAGGTAGATAAGATAAAGATTTAAGAACTTAATTCTATAAAAAGCTGATGGCTATTGATAGGGATGAGCAAAAACTTATTTTCTTTCTGATTATTTTAAAAAGAAATAGTGGTAAGAATGAGGAGAAATCAGGACTGAGACACTCAGAAGCTCATGCTGACCGCACTGGCAATAAGTTTCAAGAGTTTTCCATAATTCCACTTTCCTCTAAATACAGAAAACGTCCATGCACAAAATGTTACACAACAGAAAAAAAAAAACAAAACTACAGGTAGAATTCAAATGTCCAACAAAACGGGAACACAAGATTATATATTTTTTAAATGTTTATGTTTAGATAAACATATGATGCAAACTACATTTATGCCCTGACTGCAAAGTAAACAGTTATGTAATGACAAATAAAATTAGAAGGAAAGAACATGAAGCAAATATTAACTGAGATTATATTAGTATTGTAGTATTTTTTTATATATTTTTGGTATTTTGCCCCAAGTTCCCAAACTTTCTTAAATGAGCATATTAAATATTAATAGTAATTGCCCAGGGGCCTATGTGTAATTTTTTCCAACTCTTTGCACTTTACTGACTTTAAAAAAAAATACTTTTCACATTGTATATTATGGACATGCATTACTTTGATACCAGGATTTTTTTTTTTTTCTTAAAGATTTTATTTATTTATTTGTTAGAGAGAGAGAGAGCACAGGCAGAGGCAGAGGGAGAAGCAGGCTCCCTGCCGAGCAAGGAGCCCGATGTGGGACTCGATCCCAGAACGCTGGGATCATGACCTGAGCCGAAGGCAGCCGCCCAACCAACTGAGCCACCCAGGCGTCCAATACCAGGATATTTTTTAAGTAAAGAACTAAAATTTTAAAAGGTATTCGAGAAAAATTCTGAACATTGCAAATGAAAGAGTCTCATTGCTAAAGCTACCAAGTTAATGGAAGGGTAATATGATTTCTGTAAAAAGAAATTATACATAATTAATATTCATATTTGTGGTTTGGGGGCAGAAAGATTGTAAGAGGAAAGATCAATCAGCCATCCAATACAGTGACAAATCAGTTAAAAACTCTAAGACTTTCACAAAATCCCTGAAAAAGCACCAGACTAGAAATTTTAGAAAAACTTTAAAAAGAAAAAGGCAAAAATTGAATTTATTTGTTAGAAAACAAACAAAACAAAGCAAAGAACCTTCAAACCACAAAGTGCAATGAGTTCCCAGGGGGCAGCCCCGGGACTGTCTCAATTAGCATTCACTAGAAACTCTGGGAAAGCATACAGTAAAATCCACACTGTCACAAATGGCCAAGAGCTCTTCTATATAGTGAAGTGTAGAGATGAAAAAATACATGAAAGATGTATTTGCATAATGCATAATGCATAATGACAGGAGTCTCTGGAAAAGGGAATGGCAAAGGAGCTAGGAAGGAAAAAAAAGAGAGAAACATCAGCTTTACCTGAAATGTTACGGTTTGTTTGTTTCACATAGAGGCAAAACATATAAAATGCAAAAGGAGCTGCGGAGGTAGGGAAGGACCAGGTCATAAGAGGCCTGGGTGCCAGGGTAAGGATTCTGAATACAACCTGAAAACAAAAGTTACGAGGGCACCTGGGTGGCTCAGTCGGTTAAGCAACTGCCTTCGGCTCAGGTCATGATCCCAGGGTCCTGGGATTGAGCCCAGCATTGGGCTTCCCGCCCTTCGGGGAGCCTATTTCTCCCTCTCCCTCTGTCTGCCACTCCCCCTGCTTGTGTTCTCTCTCTTTCTGTCAAATAAATAAATAAAATCTTAAAAAAAAAAAGTTAAGAAAGCATTTCAACTAAGAAAACAATCTCCTTTGAGATCTATCTTTTGGGATTGTCTCAAATGATTTTTGAAAGTTTGTATTTCTTGCATTTATATTTATATAGATATTGTCTCAGTTATGGTCCAGAATACACAAAACAATTCAAATTATATGTTGGAATGGCACATCTGAGGCTCATCTGATGAAGCACATTTATCTCATATGGCACAATGAACAACACCTAATTACATCTCTGTACTAAACATCACTATTACTCATTATATGCTAACAGAATCCCATGAATTGTAAATTAAATAATGTGGCTTACTATGTAATAAAAATTGAAAGCACAATGTCTATTATTATAAAACAGAAAGCTGTTATAAGGCTAAGTGGATGGAAAGTTAACTACGAAATAAGATTCAGCAAATGTAAAATCATAGTTCTAAGGAAAATAATCTCTACTAGGCTCCTAAGATACGGCTTTCGATTACCGTTTGTGGCCCAACAAGGAGATCTCGGATTCTCGTCAGTCCCTTGAAGTCTGTCATACTTCCTTTAACCAGATTCCTGGCAAACAACTAAAGAAACTCTGGGAACCAGACTTCAGGCTTCTGACTGATCCAGATCTCTCGGGAAAGGCTTTGCCGGCAAGGCAGCAAGGGCAGCACCATTCAAGGACTCTTCTCTGAAGAGGGCCAGCTGGGCAGACAGGCCAGAATCCATGGCTTTCTAGAAGCTGGCCATGGTCACTCCTCCCTGCAGATGCCCTGGCAAAGGGTTAGGCCTCTTTAGCCTACTAGCCCTGTCTGCCTTGTCCTGATCGCAGGGCTCTTTATCCTCATGGTGTGGAGCATGGGCTGTAGAACTAGGTGATCTTCAAGCCCCAGCCCTGGCCCAACCCCCCAGTTATTTATTCAAAACACATTACTGAGTCCTTGCTATGGTCAGAAGCACATTAGACACTTAGACACAAAGGTAAGTAAGATAGAGTCTCTGTCTTGAGTGCACATCCCAGATGAGGAGATGAGTCCATCAAGCAAAATGACATGACGGGGGTTCTCCTGCAAGTATATATGAGATGATCTGGAACTACTGAAGAGGTCATTCTCCTGCAGAGAGTTGGGGGAAACTTTCACATCTGGTGGATCAGTAAGAATGTGTTAGACAGAAGGGACAGAACAAGTAAAGGCATGGGCTGTGAATGCATAAGGCACAACATGGACCGTTGGTTGTGAAAACAAAGAGAGAAAGCCAAAAGTTCTACCAGCTCCAGATTGAAAATGGGCTGGGAGCTCTCGCAAAGGAGCCTGGACTTTTTCCTAAAGACAGTAGAAGCTGCTCATGATCAGATGTAGGTTTTAAAATTATCTTATTCACCCATTCAACAAATATGTATTAAACTTCTACTTTGTGCAGGCCCCATGTACAGATACATCTATGGCCTAAACATTTCCCATTCCTTTTACCATTATAAAATAAGAAAAATGTAAATGCGATGAGCTAGAAAATATTCCATGAAATGCAAGCAGATTAAGAACGTGAGAAAGGTCAAGAGCATGCAATGGTTTCCATATGACATCAGATCAGGACAATTAGGAGTCTCCCATTTGGAAACCCAAGACACAAAATAGCAACAAATTTCATGTTGTGTCGTTCATTTAATTTTAAACATCAATTTTTAAAAAGATTTTATTTATTTATTTGAGAGAGAGAGAGAGAGAGAGAGAGCACGAGCAGGGGGAGGTTGAGAGGGAGAAGTAGACTACCCACCAAGTGAGGAGCCCAATGCAGGGCTCGACCCCAGGACTCTGAGATCATGACCTGAGCTGAAGTCAGAGGCTTAACTGATGGAGCCACCCAGGCGCCCCTAAATATCAACTTAAATGAATAAATATGGATGACAAATCCATATAAAGATATGTATATATGTAAAGATATTAATACTAAAACTACTAAAATTTGGAGGTTACAGTAGATCAAATTAACACAGAACTACCATCTTATTCAACAGGTAGGCATTCCTAGAGCTAACCACAGAAACAGATTCCAGAAGAGAAGGCTAGCAGATCAGAGACTGGAAATCGTTCATGTGTAAATAACATGGGAGCCACGAGTATTCTCTCAGGACAGCTCTTGCCCACAACCACAGATAACAAGATTAGCCTGAAAGGGCCATTGTCCTAGCAGACTTTACAGCCTTGCAACCAGTAATTATGCTCAAATGAAGTTTCCACACTCCAAATAATGTGCTGGCAGGGAAACGGTGACCCTGCTTTAGAGCTCTGCTTCATTCTTAGCCTAGGATATCAAGTTGGGAAGGGGTAAATAGGAAGCTAGAACACAGAAAAGGTATGATGATCAGAGTGAGTGATCTCACCTATTTGTCTAAAGCATTCTGATGCCCCAGTATATTTGACTCAGTTAAAACACCAAAATACCTTGTAAAGACAATGATTTTTAAATTATTACCCATTTTGCCTACCTCCAAACTCCCTTTGCTCTAGTATCATGTCTCCATTCAAAATGAGCTAGCTCCAGTTTCCCTGAAAATGCTGTTCTTTTCCTTCTTGGCAAGGCTTTTTTATCCCCCCCTCCATCAGCTCATATAAATCCTTTGAGGTTCTACAAATCCTTAACTTTCACTTCTTTCAAACACTCTTCCTTGATCTCTCAGTCAATACGCATTTTTTTCGCTCTACTCTTATCAACTTTGTTCATATGTCTATCACAAGACCATTACCCTGCACTGGACTCCCTTGTTTACTCATTTACACCCTCATTGGCACGTCTGGATTTGTGCCCACAGACTGTAAGCTCCAGGAGTCCAGGAATCTTGTTTTCTTGGTCTTTGTGCACTGGCACATCCTAGTAAGTACTTGCTGGAAGGAGGAAGGGAAGTAGGAAAAGAGGAAGGGATGAAGGAAAGACAGACTAAAATGAATTTTGGGCTTAGAGCTACACCATTCACTCTTTCATTGATTTGGTATATATATTTTTAAAGATTTTATTTATTTTTTATTTGGCAGACAGAGATCACAAGTAGGCAGAGAGGCAGGCAGAGAGAGAGGAAGGGAAGCAGGCTCCCCGCCAAGCAGAGAGCCCGACTCGGGGCTTGATCCCAGGACCCTGGGATCATGACCTGAGCCGAAGGCAGAGGCTTAACCCACTGAGCCACCCAGGCACCCCGATTCGGTATATTTTTATTGAAAACCCTCTATGTGTCAGACACCACTCTAGTAGCTGAGGATACAACAAAGTAGCTGGGGGTAGTGGTATAGAAAAGTAATCCCTATCCTCATGAAGGTCAGTAGCATAGTGAAAAAGCTAGATCATGAAGAGCTATATAATGTGTTAGGTAGAGGAGTGGCTTGGAGGGCCATGAAGCAGAGAAGGTGGCTAAGGGGTCCTAGAAGGGGGGGTTGCTATGAAAAACAAACCACCATGCTTCCCATTCAATGCCTTACCCTCAACCTTTATTATTTTTATTTTCTTTCTTATAAGGAATGCATGCTTTCCTCTTCAGCCTCTCTTCCAATGGCAATTCTTTTAAAGCTCATAATTTTCAAGCCGTTGTTTTTAACCTCAGCCTTTTTTTCTGATGCCCAGCATCAATTGGGCTATAAATCTGTCATATACTACTACTAGTTTAGGCCTCTCCAAGTTATAACCCATGTGGTCCAGCCAAGATACAGAGATTCCCAAAAATGCTTTCATCATATCCCAGCTGGAATCTCTTAATTCATTATTTTCAGGTCTAGCCAGTACCTCCTATGAGGACTTGCAGTACAGGAATAACGAGGTCACTATCATGTTCTCAAGATTCTGAATCCCTAATTATAATTCTCCCATGTAAAGGAATCTGTGTACAAATTTATGTGAACCAAGATTTTTCCATTCTCAAGCCAACTAGTATTTTCTTCTGTGTAACTTGAATCAGAAACTTAAGATAAAAAGGTATTTTAGGCTTATGAACTACTGATTAATTCCAAGGGAACATTCAAACATCTACCACCACTCTTTCCTGGCCCACTTAAATTATACTTTATTTTTTCCCCATTTTATCCATTATAATATACTCTGGCATTTGCACAATAAGAATGCAATCAGGAAACAGACGAATTACCCTCTTAAATAAACAAAGCCTGTTCTTTCTTGAATTAAGTGGTCCAAAAAATGCCCATTGCCCCTCCTTCCCTGGAGATTCTAAAGTCAACAGTTTCGATTACTCAATAGTATCATTTTTACTTTAATATTTTGTGTGCTGGTGACTCTCCATAATGCACAAATTAACGAATAAAAGTTAAGAAGTGAGCTGGCTAATACAGCATGACCATCCTATTTGCAACCCCTTCCCATAAGGTCTGAGATGGCATACATCACTAAGTTTAGTATATTTATAACATATATTTTGCTGTAAAAGCAGTCTTCATTTGACACCAAATGACCAATTTAGGCAGCTTAACAATTCAATTCAAAAAAAATTAAGCTGTTATTAAGCTGTTGTTACTAATATATTATTGCTCTTTATACCAACAAATAACATTAGAACACACTGTTTATAAGAAGAACTCGAAGAATAGAGTATATATTTTTAGCCAGGGATGGATGGAGCAGAGAACCAAGAACAATTCTATTGGTTCAAATATTTGAGAAAAAAAATTTTTTTTTGTTTAAATCAAACCTTCAAAGGTTAGCAGATAGTTCAAATTCATTTTTAGCTCATTTTTTGAAACAGAAAAATAAGGAAGAAAATTTGAATCTTCAAGTTAAGAAGCACTGAGTACCTGCCTCCCTATGTGTGCTCAAAAAGTACATTCACGGAAATAATGACTAAACATTATAGACAAAACAATACCTCTGCTGGTAATAATGTTATTTTTGCAGGCTGTGTGGAAACCTAGTGAACTGGACCAACTAAAAGTGTCTGTGGTTTGATGTATCCTTTGTTAATGTTCTATTCCTAGACCTGTGCTCTCCAAAGGGCATCCTGTGATTTATTGTTAAGTGCAAAATGCCAGCTGCAAAAATGCATCTCCAACTTGTGAAAGTTTGTAGACACTTACAGTGACTATGTACCTGAGTGGTGAATGCAGCTCTGAAGGGATGGCAGGCAAGGCAAACGCAATGTGAGGGCCAGAGATGGAACCCAGAACACAACGAAGTATTTTTGGGTGTCATGATAAATGCCTGCACGTAATAATTATAGCAGAGAATGAGAAGTTTTTCTTCACATGCTTATAATGGATAATTTCCTGGCAAAAGTCAATTCTTAGAAATACCATATTCCCTGAACATATGGCTAATTCCATGTATGAAGCAAACCAGTTACATGATTACTGCTAGGTCTGTTGCTTAATTTTAACAATGGCCCTTCTTGACAGACACACAAAAAGAAGCTCAATATTACTCATCATGAGGGAAGAACAAATCAAAACTCTAAAGGGAAAGCACCTCATACCTGTCAAAACGACTAAAATTAATATCCCAGAGAACAACAGGTGTTGGTGAGGACATGGAAAAAGGGGAAACCTCTTACACTGTTCATGGGAATACAAATTCATGCAGCTGCTCTGGAAAACAGCATGGCAATTACTCAAAAAGTTAAAAATAAAACTATACTATGATCTAGCAATTACTCTGCTAGGTCTTTATCCAGAGAATATAAAAGTACTAATTTGAAGGGACATATGCATCCTAATGTTCAAAGCAGTATTATCTACAATAGTCAAATTATGGAAACAGCCCAAGTGCTCATTGACTGATAAATGGAAAAAGAAGACGTGGTGTGGAATATTACTCAGTCAGCAAAAAGAATGAAGTCTTGCCATTTGCAATGACATGATTAGAGCTAGAAAGTATTATGCTAAGCAAAATAAGTCAGTCAGAGAATGCTCTCACTCGTGTAGAATTTAAGAAACAAAACAAATGAACATGGTAGGGTGAGTGGGGGGAAGAGAAGTAAACCAAGAAACAGACTCTAAACTACAGAGAGAAAACTGAGGGTCATTGGAGCTGTGAGGGTGGGGGGATGGACTAAATGGGTGATGGGGATTACAGAGGGCACTTGTAATGAGCCCTAGTGTTGCATATAAGTGATGAGTCACTAAATTCGATACCTGAAACTAGTATTACACCATATGTTAACTAACTGGAATTTAAAAATTTGGAGAAATTTTAAAAAAGGCAACAACAGCCCTTCTTTTTTTCTTTTTATATTGTGGTTTCAACTACATACAGTTGAACATATATTTCTACCACTCTCTCAAAAAAAACAGAGAAGGAAGAGTTGGTATTTTTTCATTTTTTTATATTCTATATAGTCTCAACTTGCCTAGAACTAGCTTTCTGGAAGCTATGGATGTTTGGAAGAGCTCAGGATGTGAACAATGATGAGAATACTTGAGCAATCTTCTGACAGAGATGTAGCATTCTTTTGCCTCTACCTCTTATCTCAGTCCACGTGGATCCAGAGAACTACTATGAAAAGCACATGCTCTGTCTTATCCTTTCCCAAACTGTCAAGGAAAGAAAAATTAAGTTATAAATCAGATCCTTTCAGGCTCCATGTCCTAGGAAGTGTTCCTAATCAATGAGTACCTCTTCCATACTTAAAGAAACCCATGCACGTTTAGATCCAATTCATCTGAATGTCCTAAGGGTGGCAAGGTACATATGTTTTTTGAACAACCATTAAGACTAAGAGTTATCATTTATATTAACTTCCTGAAGTTAAAAAAGTAACTCATTAAATAAAACACTTATTTATTCTAAAATCAGTTCTATATTGAGATGAATGATATTCTAAGATGGAATGAATTACAAGGCAGGAGAAAAGAGCCCAAATAATAAGAATTTAAGGAAAAATTTGTGACAGATGAAGGAATAAGTTCTTCATTGTTTCTCAAGACAATAATTGGCTTGCTCTGTCATTTCTTTAAAATATTTTGGATGAGAATACTTGCTTTGATAGCATAATCGTATGTTAACATTTTATGTTTATTTAGTGAAGAGGAAGTTCCTGAAATATGCTTAATATTGTATAGAGTTTGAAGAAGAAACAGGAATCAGTGAATAGCTACAAAACATGAGTTTTGAAATTGAAAAGATAGATTATGGTTTTTTGGGGCAGTTTCTGAAGTTAAAAAAGAAAGCCTGAAATATCCACCATTCTTGTTATTTTCAATCCAACATCTTACTTTAATTTTCTTTTCTTCCTTTCCACTTTTTCCTGTTGTTTTTCAGCCAACAGATCCTCATACCTACCCATACCATGATGCTATCAAAGAAAAACATACAGCCACTATGCACGCACCATGGCTAAAAGAATACACAGAGTCTTTTGGACCATTTGTTCCTGAAAATCTAACACACATGACATTCATAGTTCTTGGGGCAATTGAAAGGCATTTGTTAAAAGTCTATAGTTTCAAAAAAAAAAAAAAGTCTAGTTTCCTAGCACTACGAAACATGAACTATAGCCCCTGTTCTTTGGAGCTCAATCTATCAATCAATAAATCAGTCTTTTTCTCTCTCTTGGTTCCTTCATGGAAATTCCACATTATATTCCCCCTAACATTAACTTCTCAAGCTTTCTGAGATGCTTTGCGTAGAATTATATACTGCCCAAGTGCACTCCGTTTATTGGCTTTTCAGTGATACTTGGCAGGATAATGCTCAGCCTATGGCTGACAGATAACCTTACAGTCAAGACATTGGATTGGGTCTTATTGAACAACTATGGCAAGGCATGGGAAAAAAGAAACAAAATCTACTTAGACCATTCCAGTGATGCTAGACTATGCCAAAAGCCACACAACCAAATTTGAATTTCTTCTGAAAGCCAGATCTCCTTGTGACCAAATGTTTCTCAGGGGAAGAAAATTGATAGCATATTAATCCATGTCACTTTAGGCTATCCAAAGCAATCCATTTTAATTCTTTTCATTCTTATCCCATTTTCAGCCACAGATTAGCTAAAGTTACCATTGTGTCCTATAGAGTTAAATTACAACTAATTATAATTTCAAAGTCAAATAGAGTGAGTCAGGGTGTAGGAAGCCACCCCCTGGAAACTGTGACTAAAACTGCCTGCACTGGTACAGTGGGGGCAGACAAGCATCAAACAACAACCTTGATTCAGCCTGAGCTGTCACTGGGTTAAATTAGTTCAAGACTTTGTTACGGCAACACCTTTGCAAATCATTCAGTCCACTTTGAACCCAGCCCTGTTGTTAAATGTGAGAGCCTGTTGTGTGCCAGATCCATTCTTTTAGTCAACAAATATTTAGTGAGCATCTACTGTCAGTCAGTCATTATGCTAGGCATAGTGGTAAAATGGGCAGAAATCCCCATTCTCATGGAGGTCATGCTTATAGAGGAGACTATTCTACACTAAATCCCCAGCTATTTTTATAAGAACAAAGCTGCAAATCCCCTGACATGTGCATTAAGAAAATAAACTGTTCATAAGAGAAAAGAAAAGAAATTCTCAGCCCTTCCCTGGATACACACTCCATTACACCTGTCTAATTTCATGCTTACATAAATTACACCAGGGCAGAGCAATTCATTCATACATCCAGATTCTCTGAATCTGTGTGTTCTCAGGCTCCACTGGAACCACATTCTCCTCTTATTCCATTCACAGCTCAATTGCAGCTAAGCTCCCAAATCCATTACCATATTTGTCTTTGGCCTCGGCAAAAATATTTTCATCATACAGCATCAGCTTATAATTAAAGACCAGCTTTCACTAACAAATTCAATTGCAAAGATTTGCCTAGTCCCATGAAATTTAGTATTTTAAAAACTTGATCTGAAGACTGAGAGACAGAGAGAATGGAAATAGCCAAGTCTCAGCAGGCCAACTGAGAATCAAAGATGTACATGGGATGGAGAGAAAAGAAGAAAGGTAGAGCTAAATTAAAGATAATTAAAAAATAACTAAATATAATCCTACAGATAACTGTAGCTCTAAAATCCAGGCAAATATTTGTTGGAAAATATGGGTGTGCCATAGTCTGGGCAGAGGTAGAAAACAGATTTCTTTCTTTGATGTGTGCCTTATGTGAGACACAGAGGGTCCTTACAATCTATTTCCTTGATTATAAAATATGAGTATTGTCCCAAGATTGCTCTAAGGACCAAGTGAGGCTGTGTATATGTCTATAAAGTACTGCATGCGTGGAGGAGATCACATAACTTTGGCTTTTCTGAGGTATTAACACTTGAAAGAATTCACTTAGCCAGCTATCTGACAGGTCAAGTGGAAAACTATCCATTAAAAGTAGAGATGGCAAATCATTCATTTCTTACTTGTGTTATGAGAAATAAAATGTGCCTAAAAACTATTCATTTACTCACTCATCCAGTCAGCAAATACTAAGTTACTAGGTGCCTAACATTGGAGGTAAAATGATAAAACAAGATACAGTCCCTTCTCTCATGTAGCAGGGAAAGCACAAAAAAATTAGCAAAAAACACCAATGTGTCATTCTTATGTAAAGCCATTAACCATGAGGCATGTCGTGTACTATACACAGTGGGCCTCCAACAATATTTGCTGTTTAATTTGCAATATATATTTTAGACACAGCAAGAGCTGATCCATCCAAAGCTGGCAAAACCACATGTGGTATTATAAGAATGACATGACCAAACAGTATGTTGCTAGGTGGTTATTGTTATTGTTCACATAAACCATTACAAATGTATCTAGTGACGGAGGTGGTGGCCATGACTTGTCCAAACAGTAAGTGATTTATTGATACCAGAATTGCTATTAGGACATCCAAAGGCATTCCCTGGGGAGAAGTCCACTCAAACGCATGAATTATCTCAACATGCTTAATGCCTCAGCAAACCATTTTCATGGTGTACTTGTTTTATGTATTTTCAAGGCATCTAAGTTCCAGTTTAATTACTTTCCTAGGGGAATGTTAGGGGTCAGAGTCCTACCAGAAACCCAAGGCTTAAAGGAGAAGCAATGCGAGTAACATAAAACTCAAGATTCCCCTGGTTTCAAACCTATAAAAAGCACTCTCCCACCTTAACTAGGTCAGTATTGGGAGGTCCTTTAGGGCAGATTCTCAGGGACCACCCAAGCCATCAGGCTTCTAATGCAACATAGAAAAACCTACAGTGTTCTTCTCATTCTTCAATGTGGGTGACACCACATCACTGCTCATGTCTTAATATGCTGCATACAATGTTCCCTTACAATATTCTCCTGACCACTGCTCCCACCTCACCTCCCGTCACTCTTCCTTACTGTCTGAACTCTGTTCATAAATGCTTCTTTCATTTCATCATGGGCTTGCCATCTTAGGACCTTTACACACATTCTTCCTCCCACCTAGAAAGCTTCCCCTCACTTTTCACATGGCTGGCCACTTCTCATTCTCTGACCACCAGTCTACATGCATCATTATTCTCTGGTCTCATACCTTCTGTTTTCCTTCATGGCCTTCACCACATCAGTACTTTGGTGTTTCTCTGTTTACTTTTATAATCTCTGCTTCTTGCATTAGGGTGTAACTCCTGAAGGTAGAGGTAAGTGTGTTTCAGGCACTATTGCACATCTCCAGTCATTAACACAGTGCCTGGGAAATGACTGATAATACAATGCATAAACTCAATACATAAACTCTTGAACACTTCATTTCCAGCTTCATATTATAGCTTTTTATGGGCACATTTAACAAAACTGAACTCTAAAGTGAGGTTTGAAATGCATGGCTTTAGAATACCCCACCACTGGCCATAGCAACATTTTTCTAGATATGTCACCTAAGGCAAGGGAAACAAAAGCAAAAATAAACTGTTGGCACTACATCAGAATAAAAAGCTTCTGCACCATTAAGGAACCATCAACAAAACAAAAGGCAGCCTATTTAATAGGAGAAGATATTTGCAAATATATCCAATAGGGGGTTAATATGCAAAATATATAAAGAACTTACACAACTCAACACCAAAAAAACAAACAATCCAATTTAAAAAATGGGCAGAGGACCTAAACAGACATTTTTCCAAAGAAGGCATGCAGAAGGTCAACAGACATATGAAAAGATGCTCAATATCACTCACCAGCAGAAAAACACAAATCAAAGCTACAATGAGATATCACCTCACACCTGTTGTAATGGCTAAAATCAAAATCATAAGAAAGAACAGGTTTTGGTGAAGATAAGGAGAAAAAGAACCCTCAAGTATTGTTGGTAGGAATGTAAATTGGTACAGCCACTGGGGAAAACAGTAGGGAGGTTCCTCAAAAATTTAAAAATAGAAATATCATATGATTCAATAATTCTACTACATTTATATTTATATTTACATAAAGAAAATGAATACAGTAATTCAAGAAGATACATGCACCCCTGTGTTTATTATATCATTATTTACAATAGCCAAGATATAAAAGCAATTCAAGTGTCCATCAGTAGATGAATGGATAAAGAAGGTGTGGTGTGACTATACAATGGCGTATTACTCAGTCATAAGGAGGGATAAGATCTTGCCATTTGAGACAATCTGGATAGACCTAGAGGGTATTACACTAAGTGAAATAAGTCAGATAGAGAAAGACAAATGCCATAAGATTCCACTTAAATGTAGAATCTACAAAACAAAACAAATGAATAAACAAACAAAAAGCAGAATCAGACCCATAAATACAGAGAACAGGATTTTTTTTTTCCAGAGTCTGAGCTCTTAACCAGTTTTCTAGGAATGGTCAGGCAATTGAAAAAACATAACATCTAATTAGACATCTTAAATTAAAACACCGAAATTATTGTCATGTGACAGTGAATGGTTGGAATGAGGATTCTTTTGGAATAAAATTTAGTTTTGAAAATAATTTTCCTATCATTTACTCTCATTCATGAAAAATCAAGAATAACAACCTAGGAGTCATGAGAACACGGGAGCCCCATGCACAATTCAGGTTGGCTCAGTAAAGGGCTGTAAAGACTTCTCAGAGTCACTGCCTTTTGTTTGGGTTTGTGATAGCTTGTTCTGCTTGGCAGTGTGGAAAAACACTGTAGAAAGAAACGAAGCCTAAATAAGGTCTGAAAAGAAATAGCTCTAGCCAACTCCAAATTGTGCTATTTTTTTTTTAATTAAAGAATTTTCTATGGTGTTTAAGGATTGTTTTCCTCAAAGAGGGCAGTTCAAATTGCTATTACACACTGCTTTCCAAAGCCAGTTTTGTATCATTTAAAGGTATGTATGCCTCTGCCTTTTATTTTTCCCATAGTACAACAAGAAAGTTCCAAAATATTCTTCACTTTGCAAATGAAGCTTACAAATCATTATACAAAGAATCAATCAAAATTTACTTCTGGAGAGCCACAGTTTTGTTTTTGTCTTTTAATGTTCACTAGTTTGAAATCACTGGAATCCCTAACAGAATATAAGCCTTTTCCATTAGGACTTTAGGAAAGAAATGATCCCTAAGAGCTAATATATATTTATAAAACCATTTTCAATTTGGGTAAAATTTGCCCCTAAGCCCACAAGCCTTCCCTTTCACCTAGCTGAGTGTCCTACAACTGTGAAGGTTAACAATGTCTCCTATGAGGAGACAGACAAGAGGGTAAGGGATCTTCAGGGACAGAGACAGAAATGGGCCTGTTTTATGATTTGCACCATTAGGACATTCTTTATTTCCTGAGGAATAAATATCGCAATCTATTGTTTACTTACAGAGCTCTTCTGAAACAGTTCAGAGAAAAAGGATTGCTGCTGAGGGAATATGGTACAAAAGTTGGAGAACATTTCCTTTCATGTGTGCCACAGAATAATTCACTTCCCACACATTTCAATTATCAATATCTGTACTCATATTTCCACATGAAATACAGAGGCATTTGTAGGTGCTATTGTTCAGAATACTTTTTTTAAAATGTTGTATTAAACAAATATACTTAATATTTAAATGATATCTCTCAACAACTCCAAGATCTCACAGTTAAATTAAGTAAATCAACAAAGATTTAATAAATACCTACTCTCCTCACAGCACTGGACTCAGTACTCAATGAGACATAATTTTTGTTCTTTGGTCTATAGGAAGCACCATAGCCCAACTAGAAGACTACATGTAAATCAGCATTTTTATTAGCCCTCAAATTAGAACTAGATCACCAAATTTGATAATTCCCAGATCATAGGATCTGATAGGTCAAATAATTTTTTTTAAGAAACACTAGTTAAAAAATATATGTGCGTGTGTATTCACATATATGTTCATGCCTATGTATATACATTTATTCCTATTTTTAAATTAATATGACATTTATGTTTCATTTATTAAAGAAAATACTTTTAAGAAAACTTAAAATATTATGACTTATTTATAAGGCTTCCTAAAAGGCATGAAACAGGATTCTAGATGTCTTTATGCTGATATAAGTGTCTCAGTACAAGAATCAGTAAATGTGCATGGAAAAAAGTTTTTCACACAATGAACATGCTCATTCCTTGCTTCCTAATAAACATCATTAAAAACCATATATATATATATATACATATATATGTATATACACACACACACACACACACACACACACACATACATACACACACATACATATCCAAAGATAAGGACTGGGTCAGCCAGTTATTTGAAAATATAATGAAGTACAAAAAAAAAAAAAAGAATTCATTAGAGGAATAAAAATACTAAAATGGCTAATGTGGTTTTATGTGAATGACAAAGACTAAACCTTTAACGCACACATTGACCATCAAATAGAAATATGGAGGAGGTCTGGGCAGCAGAAACAAGTGATGTCAGTGATGTTGCCTGGTAACTGATGGAGCTGGGAGGTGGTGCTCCCTATGATCAGGAAAGAACTGGAGGAATAAGCCTTAAAGTTGACCTTGAAAGAAAAGAATTTAACCAATCTAGAAAAAGAAGCTCTGGTTTCAGAAACAAACGATTCTTTCAGTTCTGCTAAGTAGAACCCTCCAATGCTGATAGAAACCAAAGGGCATATATGCTGATCCCATCACACCTTTCTGAACCAGGTGTTTATCTCTTCTTAATGCCAGTAATCCACCCACCACCTCGCCTAGGTGATACTTTAGAGTGTTTGAAAACCAAATCCCTGAGAATGGGTGTTTCATATTGCACTTCAGTGTATGGCCAAATGAATCCTCTCAGGAACATGAGAGGTGAGTTACTACATGCAACTTCATGAGTAACTGCATGTAATCTTCCTCCAAGTACCTCTAGACATGTAGTAGACAACTAAGGATCACATATGGATTTAAAATATCTACGTAGAACACAAAGGTGTTGTCTGATATGTCAAGTGACTTTCCAAATAACCGCTAAAATAATCAGAATCCAGAATCCAGATCTTCAGGATAAAGATGTTAAAGGATTTAATGGAGAAAAGGGGGGGGGGGGAAGATGGGGATTCTAAAATTCATGGATTTAGAAGTGCTGAGTTAAACTAAGTAAAAACATTTACCTTCTTGGAGTGCTCCCAAGAGCTAACATGCTAATACACCCACTGCCTCTCCAAAAGAGGACATGGTATAGAGTTTCCAAAATGCTATTGACCATCCATGGAAACTTCATTTCATGGAACCCCCATGGGACTAATGTTCTACAAAAAGTACTTTGGCACATCATCTAGACCATGAAGTCCCATATATTTGTCCAATATACATTCATAAACCAAAAACAGCACAGACTCTCTAGAGGCCATAATGACTAGGGAACATAAACACCAAGCATTCTCAAGGACTTTCAACTGAGCATATAAAATTGGTAAGTGTCTCCAGGCTGCTATCCATGGGATTAAGCTAAAAGAGTTTCAGAAATAGACCAGTCCACCCACTAATTTATATATACAATGAATTTTTGAAATCCCAATACCCTGCCTTATACAGAAATAGTGCAGAAGCCATAGTTCAGTAGAACAGAAGGGCACCACAGAGAGATTTGAAATAGACCTTCCCTTCTTTGGAGCTGAGCAAGTTAATATCATGCCCCCTCCTCTTTTCTCATAGGTCTCCAACACTGAGAAAGCTAGCATAGCAAGGACTTCCTAAGGGCAACTTTGCCCTCCATTTTCCCCTGGTCAATTCTAGCCTCTGTGTCTGTACTCTCTTCCCTTCAACTGTGGTACTTTGTATCTACTCTACCTAAATATTTGACCTTTTTGGTTATTTTACTATTTTGTATATGCATTTCTAACTTTTTAAAAAATTATTTTTAGTCCCTGATGACAAGAACCATAAATTTCCTTCTGATTCCACCATAGTGCCTAGCTCAGGCCTGAGCCTTTATGAAATATTTGCTATAGTTGTTATAACCTAATTGACATGACTATAAGAGATTTTGCTCATCACTTATATTTGAACAAAATTCAACTTAGAAATTCCTAAGAAACTAGACTCTAACCTAAAACCTCTAATTTTTTTTACATTGGTTTATTTTTAAATATCAGTAAAGGCTCTGATTCTCTGAGACGCTGCTTTCTTAAAAGTTGAAGAAGAAGCCATGTGAAGAAGGAAAACTGGTAACTTAATAGAGACCTTAAGTGAAGTGTTGATGTGTAATATTAGAAGCAAATCTCTAGAGCTGTGCTGTCCAATATGGTAGCCACTAGCCACAGCTGGCTCTTAGCTGGCCTAGACTGAGATGTGATATAATATGCATGACAGCTCAAAGTCTTAGGATGGAGGGGCACCTGGGTGGCTCAGTGGGTTAAAGCCTCTGCCTTCGGCTCGGGTCATGATCCCGGGGTCCTGGGATCGAGCCCCGTGTCGGGCTCTCTGCTCAGCAGGGAGCCTGCTTCCCTTCCTCTCTCTCTGCCTGCCTCTCTGCCTACTTGTGATCTCTCTCTGTCAAAAAAAAAAAAAGTCTTAGGATGGAAAAAAGAATGCAAAATATCCCAATAACTTGTAGTACTATTAAAATATAACTCTTAGATATACAGGGTAAACAAAAATATATTACTAAAATTAGTTTTACCTATTTCTCTTCACTTTTTCATGTGGGTACTAGAATAGTTAAAATTCTATATGTGGCTCACATTATATTTCTCTTAGTATTGCAACAGTACTTTGAGTACCCAAGACTGAAAAATGATCCAAATATTAAGTGAAGCTACTAACTTATAAAAACTAGTCTCATCTTTTTAAAAAGTTCATGAGAGGGACGCCTGGGTGGCTCAGTTGGTTAAGCGGCTGCCTTCGGCTCAGGTCATGATCCCAGCATCCTGGGATCGAGTCCCACATCGGGCTCCTTGCTCAGCAGTGAGCCTGCTTTTCCCTCTGCCTCTGCCTGCCACTCTGTCTGCCTGTGCTCGCTCCTGCGCTCTCTCTCTATCTGACAAATAAATAAAATAAAATCTTAAAAAAAAAAAAAAGTTCATGAGAGCTTTTAAAAAGCAAAAAAAAAAAACAATAAATTTGGAAACAAACTGTCTTGGAAGATGAAACTATGAAACAAAAATTTTATATCAAATTTAATAACTATTTTTTCACATTTAAGAACTGTATTAAATGATTCATTTTGATATTAGAGGATGTTACAATGAACATTTCAGTTGAAGTGCCAAGGTAAAAGATGCCACATTCTAAGTTAAGTGTGACACTATGATGTGGAATTTGCAAAGGAGGTGATGACAATCTGGTCATAGGGCTCTTAAACCCTCATGCCTAACAGGAATATAAACATGTCTGAAGGAGTCAGAGATGGGATTACTTGAGAGAGAGCTGGACTGTCACTAGCTTTCTAGGAAGCTGGCGGAAGACCACATTATGATGACAAGTCATGAGAGGGGCTTCCAGGAGACTACTCAGACTGCATGATATGTATCCACTGCAGTTTGGAGGACACTGTGGATTGGGAGCTATCTAATGCCTGGAAACTGGCTGGCCAGATGCCTGATATGGTTTAAGGGGGAGGTTGCTATTGTGTTGAAGTTGGTTTGCATTCTGAAAATGTATTGTGGCCAAAAAAAAAAAAAAAAAAAAAAATCCCAACAACAATGCATGAATGTTTTCCAGCAGGTCATTTTGGACTACAGCAAGAGAAAGCTGGCGTGGAGTGGGCTTAGATCCCTTCACAAGACAAGGCACCCAGAGGGCTACCTGGGGTGGAGTGGCAAAGAGGTCCCAAATGGCAGGAGGTACCACTGGACATCCAGGGCTTGAGGAAGGAAATGTAAGCAACCAATAAGAATACGGACATCTTTGCTCACATAAGGGACCCACAGGGGAGACATTCTGAAATGGACCAGAAAATGCCATCCACCAGCTTGGGGAAAACTTGGGGAAAAGCCCACTGAGTGGGCTGAGAGGGCTAGTAAGTGGAGACAAAAATTAGACTGCTTTGTGATGGCCTTCCACCAGTCCTGCTTGCTCACAGTTCCCAATGTGCATATGGTTACTCAATCACCAAACCTGAATGTCTAGCTCAACAGATGCATTTCATGGAAATGTTCTAGGAAGATCAAGTTTATTTGATGATCAACCAACTGCCAAATATTGCAATACCACTTCAGATGCATGGTAACATTTAGGGCATTCGGCCCCTGCTATCTACACACAGGCATTTACTTTCCATTAGACTAAATCCCAAAGGCAAACTCACAAGTGCCTCAACATAGTTCAATAAGAGTAGTTCATTGCCTGTTACCTTTTAGGAAAAAGAAATTCATAGTTCACAGAGCTTTGCATTCCAAAGGCACTTTGAGAATGAAGTTAGCTTGTGGCACTTATCCTGGGGACTTTAGTAACAGCCACCTAATATGTAAAATTAGTATCAGAAATGCAGTGTTAACCATACTTCCAGAGAGACAGAAGGGAAAAAGGAGTCTAGATTTCATCAGTACCATCCAAAAAAACTCCAGGGAAAAAAGCACCGGAAAATCAGCTCTTGATCCTGTGAAGCATTCTAGGCAGTCCTCTGAAAGTAGGTCATGCTTCTACTTTCTTGTTATAAGGCAAACACATCCAAAATAGACTACCTGGTTATTAAGTATTGGGGTCATTATATGTTAGCCCTTTCCATTCACTAAACACACCACAGACACTGCTTTCCTGGATTTTACAAAATAGAGGCTTAATTGCTTTCAGGATTGTTTTTTTGAAAATTATTCAATGAAATCATTAAAAGGGATCTCTGTGCAAAACCATCATTTATGGATCATCAGAGACACTGCATATGAGAGAATGAATTGGAATTACATCCAACCTATCTGCCTTCTGTTCTATTTCCACTATTGTGCAAAACGAACTAACAAAAAACCCAAACAAACAAACAAAACCCTAAACATCTTTTCCGTTCCATTAGCACTGGAATTCCCTGAAGGAGGCAAGTATGATGAACCAAAGATTAGTTCACCTTCTCTGGTCACATTTTTCTCTGGACTATGAATTATTGCTGTATTTTCATTTTTATTCTACTCACTTGTCCTCCATTGTTCATTCTTCTTAGAGCTATCAGTTCAATAATGCTTTCTCCTATATTTTATCAACTAATAACCAGCAGAACAGCCAAGAGACTTTCTTGATTTGGCAAAAATCCAAGCATTGTCTTCACAGTTCAGACTCGGGTAGGAATTTAACACTGAACAAATGATTCGGGACAGGGAAGAATCCATGTCCATGCTTACATTCAGATGGTACATGATGAAAATCTCCAGATGGGTAACAATAGAAAATATCTTGCTATTAGCATTTATGCTTCCAAAAGGGTTCATCTTCTGGCTCATATAAAATCTAACATTAGAATGTTAATCCAATTCCATGTGCTTTAAGAGTCTCACAAGCTAAGTCCATTTTTTAACCCAAGCAACTTAAAAGTGTTTGATTATCCAGGATAGTCCCTATTTTAGACTGTTTCTAAAAATTTAAATGCCTCCCAGAAATGATGGCAAATGTTCACATACTCATTCTAATGTATTGCTGACTCTGTAAAGATAATTCCAAAAAAGAGTTTCCAAATATGTTTTGAAGAATTGTAAAGTCATAAGTAAACTGTATCTCTTTCCATGGTAATTGCACAAACAACAATATTCATTTTGTGTGTCTACATTTCAGGATGTTGGGTCAGTCCTTTGGAATCAATTTACATGTGCTACTAACAGACAGGGATCATCCTTTCTCCAAGAGTGGGTTTTTATGTCTAAAATATCAAAATCAAGCAAAGAGAGAAATAGCCCAAGTCCCCACATTAGAAACACCCAAGCAATACTCAAGACTCCTTTCCCTTGACTTTTAAAAATTATTTAAAAGCAACTTATTCGGGGCACCTGGGAGGCTCAGTGGGTTAAGCCTCTACCTTCGGCTCAGGTCATGATCTCAGGGTCCTGGGATTGAGTCCCACATCAGGCTCTCTGCTCAGCGGGGAGCCTGTTTCCCCCTCTCTCTCTGCCTGCCTCTCTGCCTACTTGTGCTCTCTCTGTTAAAGAAATAAAAATTTAAAAAAAAAAAAAAGCAACTTATCCAACTCTACAAGGGAGAGAAACTATTTACCTAGCTGAATTTCTTTTTTTTCTTAGCTGAATTTCTTAAAGTGCTTTTTTTGTTAATCCATTACTTCCATGCTAAAACTCACAGTTCTAGATTTCTTCTTATGATTCCTCAGAAAAATTTTTTCTTGTTACTAACAAGCTCTTCCCAGTGAGACTCAAATATAGTACAGTGGTTATTAAGCCAGTCTAGCTGGTTTCAGTTTTTTGATTGCACCTCTTATGAGCTGTCTGACCTTCGGCAAGCCCTTTGACCTCTCTCTGCTTCTGTTCACTCCTCTGTGAAGTGGGACTTGTTAGAGGACTTTGCTTATAAGCTTGTTACAAATTGCCCAAACAAAGTGTTCAGCATGCTATTTGGCACATGCTAAGAACCCAGTTCAAGTCGCCTGTTGCTACATCAAAGGGCCTCTCTGTGATCCTCATTCTTTCTTGACCCTTTGAAAAGTCTAACAATTGTCAAGCTATTTCTTAAACTCCTTGCCTTTAGTTTCTTTGGCTCAGTGCTCTCCTGGTTCTCTTGCTTCTCATGGTTTCTCAGCATGTACCTTCTGTTCTCTTCTTCCTCAAGCCTATTCATCATTATCCCTTCCCCATCTCCAACTTCAGCTCTATTCCCCTCATTCTCTCTTTAATCATTACCTGGAGAAGCCTTATCCCCTCACATGAATCACTGTGTTTAATATAAGAGCATTTAATAAGATTTTAAGTAGTCAACATTCTGAGGCAAGACGGCAAGAGAAAATGCGATTCCTTATACTCTTGTTGGCAATAACTATGACAATACACAACTAGTTTGTGTTGTCACAGCCAAAATTGGCACTGATCTCATTTCCATATTCTAATAAGAAATCCTAGGAGTGCCTGGGTGGCTCAGTGGGTTGAATGTGTGCCTTTGGTTCAGGTCATGATCACGGGGTCCTGGTGGGATTCCTATCACTGGGATCAAGTCTGGCATCAAGCTCCCTGCTTGGCAGGGGGCCTGCTTCTCCCTCTCTCCCTCTCCCCCTGCTTGTGCTCTCTCTCTCTGTGTCAAATAAATAAATAAAATAAAAAAAGGAATCCTAATTTTAAAAAAAAGAAAGAAATGTTAACATACTATACCACTGAGGGTAGGCAAGATAAGTTTTACTAAGTTACTCAAGACGCCAGCAGAGGGAAGACAAAAGCAAAGGGGAGTGGGGGAAAGAGGCTATCCAAAAAACCATATGTGTCAATTTATACTTTATGCAACTGTAACAGTAGGTGGCAGACTGAAGTGTCCATGGGGGCTAAGCAGCAAACCTAAATGGAAGCAAACTAAAAATGGATGAAGTGAGCAGAATGGATAACAATAGGGAGTGGTAAAGACTGTGACAAACTGGAAAATGTAACTAAAGGTATTCACATTCAGTTTTCAAAAAGTAAACACTGCAGGCCAGGCAAGTCATAGGTCTCTACTTTTCCTTTTCCTTTTTTCCTTTTAGTATACAGAGGCATAGTATACATTTAGTATACAGGCAAGAGTATCACTGCCACCTGCCTGCTGAGGCTAACTAGCTAAGATATATATATTTGTACGAATATGTCCAAATATGCATTTGTACATATTTGTATAAACTTACACAAATATATATTTGTATATATATTTGTATATATTTATACTATATATATATGTATCAAGACAATTTTATTCCATACTTAGTTTCATAAAAAAGAAATAACTGATAATACAGAATAGCCTAGATATTTCTTAAAAACATTATTTATTTTACTGGCTAAAAGCCACAAGTGAGACAAGTTTGCTTCATATTCTGATTGCATTTGTTGAATGAATGTTCTGATTTGCAATCCAAGCATGGATCCACTGCTTGTCTCCATCACAAATCCAAACACTATGTTCATGGGTTATTAAGATTCACTTACTGGCTCAAAGTGATCCAAATCTTGCCAGTGTCACCCCCAAAGGGTATTCCATACTTACATTGGCTCTCTGAGGTCTTTACAGATGTAAAGAGTTCCAATATCTGCTGGGGACAAAGCTGCTTATCCTGAGATTTGAAATGGTCCTTTCCATGCGTATTACATCATGATAAGAAGTTGTTTATTTGCTTATTGTCACCTGGTTTTAGTCAAAATATACCTCCCTTTCTGCATCCTTTCCAACTGAAAAATGACAGTCTTGTGGTCTTAAAAGATCATACTTGTAAAAGATGGGGCTAAGTTCAATTAGTAATCAACACTGTAAATTCTGTTTAAAATGAAACCGGTGATAAGTATCCAGGACTATCCACAAATAGGTAAACAGCAATTACTTCTAGGAGATACTTGTTCAATGTGATAATCATATCTCCAGATTCTCTGGTGCTTTAAAATAAGTCCAGTTCAACATTTACTGACCATGTACTATGCATTAGGCATTGACTTCATGTGGAAATTAAAAAGCTGAGGAAACCACAGTTATTGCTGAAGAGCTTATACCCTAGTCAAGGAGAGAGGCATGGGAACCCGCTGTTTCAATATAATGTGGTGAGCACTATCAAAACAGGCCTGGAAAGTGTGCTATGGGAGAATGCAGGAGCACTTGGCTCAGCCTCCGGGAAGGGAGAAGGAAATTAGTAAAGACTTCCTGGAAGTTCTTTTTAAAAATAAAAAGCCATATCCCAATTAAAACATAATGTTACTAGCCTAGGTAGTTAAACAACTTAAGTGACAAACAACCAATATACTAATCCACCATCAGAAGTCACACTGAACACTTCCCCATGCTTCAGCATAGATTTGTCCTGACTTGGTCCTACCTTTTTATTAATCACTCTTGAAATCATGCGCATGCATTTGAATAAAGGGAAATAGTGCCTCTAGTTCTTTAAAGAGGTAAGCAGATGACTTCCATAACAGCAGAAAACAATGAAGACTGTACAAGTAGAAATTCAATTCTGGATTCAAAACGACTCCCCTCTCCCATGTGGTGAGGGAAATTGAACTTGTGTTTCCCTTGTCCCACTGAAGGTCTGGGATGGTATTCACAGGTAGAACAGACAAAGGGTAACAATGAAAGAGAGCCTGTTTCCTCCCCAACCTCCACGACTGCACATGCCTGAAAATCTGCCATTTAGGGATTAATTTTATTTAGATAATCACTACTGTAAAGATCTATGGGACCAAAATACATGTATGCCTTAGTGCAAATTTCAGGATAGCAATCATGAAATGGAGCAGTTAAAGACACTCCAAGTATAGATAAATCCCTGAATAATATGATAGTTTTGATTCGAAATTTAGTACCCTTCATTTCTTAATCTTGGTCAAAGGTGAAGTCTTTGAAAAAATAACTGTGGAATGGTTAAATATCATGTCCCCTTTATTTTAGACTGTGTTATCCTCTATGCCTGAACTGTGCACATCAATATTCTTTACAGTAAATCATTAACCACTTTCTTAGAGGTAAAATGCCCTATCACTTCCTCCTGTTTGTGATTTTTCTAAAATAAATTAAGCCCAAGATTATCATTTTAGGAATTATTTTCACACACCACTGTTCAAGTTACACACTAGCAATTTTAATCTCAACAATTTAAACCCCACAACATCTTCACTGAGTAATAATAAGGCCACAGAATGATACTAGCTAACCGAAAGAGGTATCTTTACTATTCTGAATACTGTTAGAGATATATTATCTTCAAATCAATAAAAATACTTCAGGTTATTAAGAGAAACACTTTTAAAGGGGGACTCCAAAATGATACTAAAGGCCCATGATGCATTACTCATCACACCATGTAGTGGTACTGAATTAGGATACAATATAATTTATCCAGTAATAATAGTAATTGACTAGTAACTCTAGGCCCTTGTTACAATTACTATTGACCTAGTTACAACCTACTAAAATAGGTATTATCACTTTTCAGCAAATAACCAAGTTTAAATGAACTTGTAAAAACAGAAGCAGAAAATAATTTCTCCCATACCGATCTCTGCTCTTGGTTCGTAACATAACATATATTCAACATCCGCTACTTGAATCTTAGCTTTCCATCTCAGAACAGAAAAAAACCTTTATACAACTTGGGATAAAAAGTGATGATTGTAGTTTAAAAGATTCATGAGTATTTTGAACGGGTGTTTTCATGACTATTTGTACAGTTTTGTATGAAATACACCTCCTACACCTTCACCATAAAACTCAGAACAATGAGAAACAGCTACGAATGTAGAGACAAGACAATCAATAAAGCCAAAGTGCAGGGGGTTAGAGGAAAAACTCAACAATATGTCACACTAAATACATCTCAATATCACGTCTGCATTTACACATAGGCATATCAGGTAGAACATTTCTTTCAAATAGGAGCAGCAGTGAGCATCAGACTTAGACGCAGAAAACCTACATTCCAATTAAAGCCTATTATTAGGCGTGTAACTTAGGCAGATACCTTGCCCTCCCAATCCTTGGCCCTTCATTTAGTATATGCACGTCAGAGGGCTGCCTGGAGTACTGGATAAACCATGTATGTGAGAGCCCAGTTCCTCCACAACTGACATTTGCAGTGCATTTTGGAGGCTACATTTGTGTGCCACTACGGCCCCCAGTAGGTTCTCACAGATCTTTAAGAGTATTTTTCTTCACTCTAAGTTTTTCCCTTTCCATTTTCATTTGGATGTTTCATTTGGAGCCACTTCTCTAATTTACTAGAACAACAAGGAGCTCAATCCTCACCCCTCTGGAAAATTCTCCCCTTTTTATCTTGATGCCTGTCAACTGGTGCTTATGCCTAGGCACACTAGTGAGTCCTGCAGGCCCCTGGAAAGAATTATGGAATAACATGTCTAGACGTAGGGCCACTGTCTTGTCACCACAGGAACCTTCCCAATGACAAATCAGAAACCTCCTTAAAGCTCAGCAAAATTCATGCAGGAGCTCTATAAAGCCAACACGTGCTTAAGTCAGAAATAGCTTTATCCACCAGAACATATTTATAGTAATTCACTAAAAAAAATTACCTCTTTCACACTGGGGTCCGGTAAAGCCATACGTGCAGGCACATCGATTCGGAGCCACACACCTGCCTCCATTGAGACAGCCACTCTCACAGACAGCTGGAAGGGAAGGAGAGAGAAGCTGAGAGCCGTTACCTGAAAGCAGATGCTGATGAAGTAACACTTACCATCCCCTGAGGGACAACAATAAAAAACCTAAATAATCATCCTGGTGTTCATTTTCCACAGTTCCACTCCAGTTCCAGCTCTGCATGTGCTCCTCAGTCAACTTGGGTTAAACTGTCAGGAATAAGTGAGTTTAAACCTATATTAATGCCGACAGCTTCATTCTGGGAAGTAGTTGAGCAACGCTTTCAGTTCTATATCTAAAATGGTGGTTTATAGGAGATGTCACTGAATGAGAACTGCATTTTAGCAAGCTGGCTCTTTTGCTTATGATTTGAGGGCTCCCATGAGGGAAAACATTGGCCTCTGTCACCGTTCCAGAAATACGGCATGTTAAATCACACAATTAACCGCAAACAATAAAACATTAATTCCGACCATATTTATGTGCCGTAATGTAGACCCAACTGACTGTTGTAACAGTCTGTTCGTAGGATAAGCAATGCTTGAGGGAGGGACAATTTACTTGCCAGAAAAGGCATTAAAATAGGATCTGAGAGCTCATGCCCCGAAACACTCTTCTCTGTACAATTTCCTGCAATTCCTTCACACATGGCCTCTTTCTAGGCATTTTTATCCACAGGTAGTGGGCTCTTCTGAGCCAAATTTGCCAATACCGCCCACTCTTCAAAATCCAGCTCCCGTCTCATTCCACCATGAGGCTTCCCTAATAGCTCCTCCTTTTGAATTAATTCCTCCTTCACGTATTTCCTGCACACTTTATCTGTATCCTCACGGCAGTCATGGAGTTGAGCCACTCAGATCTCCTTCCAAGAAAACCTACTGTAAGGCGCTTAGCTGGCCGACAGCCCCCAGCTGCTGCACCTTCAGATCTGCTTCATGTTCACACCAAGGACACAGAACTGTCCTTGGTTGGCTGCCTCCATCCAATGCTAAGTAAACTTAGCGGGGTACCAGAGACTCAGCATTTCTGCCCATCATGGGACTCTCCCAGTGGGAGATCTTTGTAAACTTAGCGGGGTACCAGAGACTCAGCATTTCTGCCCATCATGGGACTCTCCCAGTGGGAGATCTTTGATCTGGGCTCACCATCAGCCTGGCCAAGGCTTCATTCTGGTCTGAGGCACCTTCTATACAACCTACACAGTCCCCCTCTCCTTGCACGGGGGTGAAACCTACATCGTGGTCTGAAGGCCCTCCCCTCCGACTATGCCTTCTTCCCCCTTTCTTCTTTACAGGTCTTTTCTACAATGTATCTCTTGTATATCCAGTTCTGTCTCGGCATCTGCTTGGGATCAGAGGACTTGAACTGACACAACCCCTTATAGCCAGAACTATGGTAAAAGCCCATTTCTCATCATCAAATTAGAGAGGTTTATGTATATTCATTGTTTTGATTTGTCTCTTGATTTATAGTCAGGGGAGAAGAAGATTTTAAACAGAAAAGAAATGTTGAGATGGCCTAAGCCAGCCACCCCATTGTATAGATTGGGAAAGTAAGGTCTAGGAATGTTTTTCTAATTCTGCTAATGTTAACTGAATGCCTGTTGTGTACTAGAATTGGGGCTAAACTCCCTCAAGGAGCACCAAAGGGAGCAGGAAGATGTCCAGCTGCTCCTCATGATTCCTTTTCCAAAAATGCCATTGACTCCTCCCCCTCTCTCCAGCTCTCTAGCCACAGCCCCGTACTAGTCTTCCTGCTTCCTGTTTCTTTCCCCTGCAGGTACAGCACTACTTGTGGTCACCGCAATCTTTCTCATTGTAAACCATTATAAGTAAAGTGCCTGAGGCCAACATTTCTTAGCAATAAAGGCACGGGCCAAGAAATCAGACTGTTTGGGTTCAAAACCTAACTCTGCCAGTCCCTCCTTATATAACTTTAGACAAGTCACTGATGTCCCTGTGCCCCATCTCCTCATCTGCTAGAGGTAAAAGATACCTCTAACTCAGGAGGCTGCTGTTTTATTCAATGAGTTAATGCATGTGAAGAGTTTGAAAATGTGCCTCACATATGGTAAATGAAGAGTAAATCATTCAACAGAGGAATGCTCTTGGCTGTTAACCCACTCCTCTTCCCTGGCTCTGTTGTGGATGCAAACACGGTATGCATAAAGGCACTCAAAACTTGGTCCATGGCTTACATTCTGACCTTATCTCCCCTTCCCCTTACCTCCCTCAGTAACACCAAAACACGTGCTGTGTCTGACGGCTTGTCCTATGCCATGATCTTGTGCTTTGACCCAGGCTGTGCCAGCTGCATGAGAAGCCCACCTCCCATCATCTGACAAGGGATCTCCACCCCATCCTTCAAGATTCAGCTCGAGGGTCTCCCTCATTGGAGAAGCTGTCCTGTGTCTCCTCTCTCCATGCTGCTGTTGGGCTACCCAAAACTCAGTCATTACTCTTACCACACTGCAGTGCATGGACAGTCTTGGGGGCATTATATAAATTTTGTTTTATTTCTAATGACATTATTCATCATAGCAAATATATATACAGTGGTAAAGACTGGAAACAATAGGAATAAACCCTCATCATTAAAGATTTGTTAAATAAATCATAAAACATCCATATAATGGAATATTCTGTAACCATTAAAACATTTTAAAATGTTTAATACTATGAAACATACTTCTAGTAAAATATTACATAAAAAAGGAATATGAAAAATTATGCATACAATAAGATCTCATGTACCAAATATCCATTAAAAGACTGGAAAGTAATGACAGGATTATGGAAAATTTTATTGTTTTATTGTTTTCTCTTTTTTTGTTTTCACTTTTCTGAATTTTCTGCTGAGTGTATATATTCATCTTAGTGTAATAAAAAGTAAGCTTTCTTAAAGGAATTTTCATCTTCTGTAGGGGCCGACTGAGAGTAGACCCACAATAAACAGTGTTCATGAATGAACCAGCAAAGCGAACACCATGTGGCTTAAGTATCACAGTAGCAGAATCTAGGTTGGGAAACTAGCGAGATGCAGATACCATTAATCAAGAAAAAGGACATGTTTGGGGAGAAACTTGAGGTTGAGTTCTGAAATACTTCAAGATGCTTCTTCAAAAGCCAGGTGGACATATTCCACAATCAAATGAAAGGTATACGTCTAGAACAAACAAGAATTCTGAAGGGGATGAGGTAAGTGGGGTGCTGAAGATAAATGAGAAGAAAGTGAGTCAAACCAGCCCTCCGAATGTTCCAGTCAGAAATCTGGTGCAGAGTGCATTAGGTCAGCGGTCTGATCATCCATGAGACTCACTGGACTTCTGTAAAAATGCCACATCCCGCATAACCAAAGAGACTCCATCAGCACTGAGTTCTGTATTATTTGTGTCTACTGTCTACACATTCATCTACAGAGTCTAGCATGTAGTAAGATACTTATAAGTACAGTTTACTTACGTTGTCCACAGTGAGTCCCTATGTATCCTTTCTGGCACAGACAGTGATCATCACTACAGCTACCTCCATTCATACAGCGAATGTTACAGTGTTGGACTTGAAAAGAAAATAAAAAGAAGAATGATTTACTTTTGCAGTTTAAGTAGGTAGATTGCAACACATCACAGTAATTGATCTGTAGTGATCTGGAGAGAAAATGAAATGGTTTATCAAGATTCACATACTTGTGCAGAAATAACCTAATTGACAACACTAAATGTGTTATTTTAATGTGTGAGTATAAAATCAATTACAATGCAATTGTTTCTTTGCTATTTACTTTAATGGTGCTAAATGACTTCCCTAATTTAGCAGGACTTTCCACTCAATGTCATTTCTGTAATTTATACCAACAAGAAAATAGTGCCTTGAGCAACCGTATGAGACAAGATTACAGCAGCAATAGTTTTCCTGTTACAAGATTTAGAGTCCCAACGTAGGTGGCCAGGAAAACAGTCTGAGGGAGAAATTCCAAGGAATTTTGTTAAAAGAAATTTTGGAGACAGAAAAAGGAGAAAAAACTACCTACAAGAGCATTTAATAACAAGTCTGCATGATAATGGAGGCAGCCGACCTGGGCTAAGAGCTGCTTGTTTAAAACCGTGACCTTAAACTAAATAAGACCTGCAGTGTTTGAAACCCACTCTTTGTCGCCCTGTCACCTACAGAAGTGTGACTTTACTCGGGGCAGAAGGACCATGGGGGTCAGCAACCTTGGGCATGAGACGGGACACTAGGAGAAACCGGAGTTTCAGACGCTTGTGAGGGTATGACGTGTGCTCTCCCTTCTCTAGTGTGTAGGCTGTCTCTAGTTCAATAATTTGGGATGCTAAAACAAAGTGCTCAGAATCCCAGACTGTCCCTTTGTCCTCTGGAAACAATAACTACCTTACTTGGAGAAGACAGAGGCTTGATTGAATTCATCATTAATCCTTGTTGATGCAACCCCACACAAGGAGACAAGGATTGGGCACTGGAAGTTGGCTTACTCTGACCTGTTCTCCAAGCTATGGGAGAATATTCCTACAGAAAAAGTTTCCACAATTTTACATAGGGAGAAGAGAAGCCCTCCTCTTGTGTGCAAGAACAACAATCAGCTGCTCAGCCTTCCTGGAGCATAGGGGCCAAACCCGCTATGAGTAAAGAGAAGGAGCCTCACAGCAGCTGCCTTCTTTGGTAGCCCTGGTTAGGACTCTTGGTGCCCTATCAAGAGTGGCTGTGGACCTCTAGAGAAAGGACCATTTTCATAAGGAGCTACACAGATTTCAGCATGACGATGGGGAAGAGATAGCAGAAGTGAATATTTCCTATGTCCTCACAGAGGACCAAAGAGTTAACTGAGTCAAGCTGAAAGGGATACACTTTCTCAGGAACATGTCACACACTTACTGAAGCACCACCAGAGGCTCTCTATCTCTAGTATGCTAAGAACTTCCTCCCTCTCCCAGCACAGCCATGGGCCTTTCAGGGCTGTTCTGCAGACTTCTAGTATGACCTATGGCTCAGTCCCGGATCTACTGATCACTCATTCATTCACTCAACACTACCTCCTTTGTGCCATGCAAAATGCGGAACACATTGGTCTCGTTTCTTGGTGGAATCTCTTCTTTAAACTCTTTGTGCCTTACCCTTAATCCCAAGCATACAGCGCACACAGCTGTTAGCAAATACTGAATCCCTACCTAGCTCTAAGATCCACTGCAAATATATCTTCTTTTCTTCGATCTTTTCTGATTTCTGTTCTCTCTTCCTTCTCCCACTAGATATGAGCCCTCTTTTCTCTAACTCCAGAGTACTCTATGCATCTCTTTTGAAATATATATTATATAACCTAAAACTTATTTTTTTTGTTATTTCTCCTGTCTTCAACCCATTTGTTCAAAAGCTTCTTTAGAGTGGAAAGCATCGTGGTTATTAATTATACCCCTAAGCACCTAGACAAGTACCTTGCCTACTTGTAGGTGTGGTTCAAAACTTTACTAAGGTAATTTCCACTTACTTAACTCATACCACCAGATGATGACATCAAAAGCCATCCTCAAAAACCAAGACTGAGAAATTGCCCATTATGCACTAGGCTATTACACAGCCCTAAGTAGGTTGCTATTAAAAATATTTTATCTTCATTTCCCCATGTATAAAATCAGGACTAAATCCTTTGTTAGAGCATTGTTATAGAAGTCAAGCAACCCAGGAAACTGATTAAAACAGTTATTTTAGGCTCCTCTGATTCTATTAAAATGTCTCAGCCAAAATGCTTTTGAGTTAAAAAACTATCTACAAATATACAAAAGGAATGACTTGGTAAAAATTTGGATAATATTCTAAGTAGGTCAGGAAAAGGTGTATAGTTGCTTTAAAATTTGAAGTTAAACTTAGCTTCATCCTATCTTAGAAAAACAGTGAGGATTGGGAAAAGCACAGGAAATGATGTCATGTGTCAAGCAGCATAGGAACTCAACCCACAAACTGATTTCAATTAAAGTGGTTCATGCCAAGAGCTAATTTCCATTCCCACATGAGCAACAAAGCCATTTAGCTACTTTGAGATAAAAAGCTAACAGTAGTTCCAATAGTGACTTTACATTATTTGTTCAAATTGAAAAACAGAATGAATTCTTTTAGGAAAAATGATAAATTTACATTTAAGTGCAATATAATAAAAATCTGATTCCCTTTTATATTTTTTCCTATCCTGTCTTTCAGGTAAACCTTTTCCAGGTCTAAAATATTTCCATAAAATATTTTGTCTCCCTTAAAAAATAAGTATCCTTGGTCAGACTTGTGAAACAGTACAGCATAGTTAGTCCACTGATCCCAATAAACCAATGAACTATGAGTCTTTGGGCTAGGGGATCATGCTTAATAAAAAATAATTGGATCTTAACCATCTGTTTTGCCACAAACACGTTTGCCAAAGAAACTTCACATTCTTTTGTGAGTCTCAGATGCTCAGGGGAGAAACATATTTCTTTAGAACAATCACTCAGGATTTCTGTGGGGAAATAAAGGGACTAGATGTGCAGCTTCACTACAGCAGGAACAATTTAGAGAGTATATGTATATAAATTGGTTTTATTTTTTTTATCGAGTCCTGCCATTGATGTGTATTCTAAATTTACATTGAATTGAACAAGAATCCCAGATTTCCATGATTACAAGACTAAGTTCTCTATCTCTAGAAAAAGCCAAAGCTCCACTTAAATCCATAAGGATGCTGTGAATTTGTTAGATGCTCTAAATACTTTAAGCCAGAATATATTCCTAAACTCAGTCTGTGTTAAGGGTTTACCAGAAACTGACAACACTAGGGGAACTGTCACTGTCCAAGCTGTTACATACAGATAACTCGGAGAACCCTAAGACCCAATGAGGATTTCCCCTTGAAAATGAGAATGTTCAACATTCTGGAATAGGCAGAAAATGCTGCCATTCACCTGTATCTATATAGGATCCCAAATAAATGTTATGTTTTTTTCCAGATTCAGTCAATCTTTCAGTCATTCGATAAATACTTACTGAATGCCTTCCATTTGCCAGGTACCAGGAAGAGTAGAAGAAACTCCCTTTAGGGGATAGCCCCATACAAATTAGTCCATAAAATGGCCAACCCGTAGAAAACAATTTGAGCATGCTATGGGAATGAGAGAGATGCAGGGCTAAGGTAACCATTTCCTTTGGGATGCATGAGGTTGGGAATGATTCTACAGACCTGCCACTGTCTTGGCAAGCACAAGGGGAGCAATTCGCAAATAAGCATTAATCAGCTCAGGTCATGATCTCAGGGTCGTGGGATCGAGCCCTACATCAGGCTCCATGCTCAGCATGGAGTGTGCTTGAAATTCTCTCCCTCTGTCCCTTCCCCTGCTCACATTCTCTCTCTTTCAAAATAAATAAAATATTTTTTTAAAACCCCAAAAACCTGTACATGAATGTTCAGAACAGCTCCAGTAACAAAAAAAAAAAAAAAAAAAAACTGGAGACAACCTGGATGTCCTTCAACTGGTGAATGGCTAAACAAACTGTGATACATCCAAAGCAAGTAACACTACTCAGTAATAAAAGGGAATGAACAGTTAATATGTGAAATGACGTGGATGACTCTCCAGGGAATTATGCTGAGTGAAAAAAGTCAATCCCAAAAGGTTCCCTATTGTGTGATTCCATTTATATAACATTCTAGAAATGACAAAACTATGGAACTGGAGAACAGATTAATGGCTGCCAGGATTAAAGAGAGTATAGGAATAGGAGGTAAATAACTATAAAAGGGCAACAGCAGGCATCCTTGCAGGTAGACCTCTTCTGTATCTTGACTGTATCAATGTCAATATCCTGGTAGTGATATCGTGCTATAGTTTCACAGGAACTTAACATGAGAAAACCGGGTGAAGGGTACCCAGGATCTCTCTGTATTATTTCTTATAACTGAATGTGAATCTATAACACAAAAAAGAGTTTAGTTTTGAAAATCCTTTGAAAAAGCACAAAGAATAAAACAGAATGTATATGAATTTGATTCACAAATTCTTAAATATAAAATTCAGGGAACAACTTCTTTTTTTTAAGATTTTATTTATTTGTTTGTCAGAGAGATAGAGAGAAAGCACAAGCATGGAGAATGGCAGGCAGAGGGAGAAGCAGGCACCCTGCTGAGCAAGGAAACCAATGCAGAACACAATCTCAGGACCCTGGGATCATGACCTGGGCCAAAGGCAGATGCTTTAACCAACTGAGCCACCCAGGCATCTTAGGGAACAAGTTTTATAATAATACATATTATTAAAGAAGGTAATAATCTATTTTATATTATATATATATATATATATATATTTAAAGAAGAATTTGAGCAAATTCATGAATCAGTCTACTGTGACCTAATTATGAGAGTTAGGATTGCTTAGGGTCCATTGTCAGCCTCAGAGACAGACAGAACTGAAAACAGTGCAGATAGATTTGAAATTAAAGTCCAGAAAACCTGGGGTGGCACCTGGGTGGCTCAGTCAGTTAAATATTCCACTCTTGATTTTGGCTCAGGTCATGACCTCAGGGTGGTGAGATCGAGCCCCGTGTTGGGCTCCATGTGGAACCTGAATAAGAGTCTCTCTCTCCCTCTCTTGCTGCCCCTCCTCCCGGCTCACTTACTCGCTCATTCGCTCTCTCTCTCTCTCTCTAAAGAAAAGAAAAAAAGAAAAAGTTCAGAAAACCCATTTTTCTGACTCTGGCTAGCCAATCTTTTTTGCCCTGGTGCCCCATGACCAGTGGCAAGAGTTTCAATAGGTTAAGTGAAGCCTTGTCTTCTTAGTGCCCAAAGGAATTGCTGGCTGGCAGTCTGGACCTTCTGGAAATGCAATCTCTTCTTCAGGCCACTAAGAGATCATTTCCTATTCTCAGAGTCCCAGGACACTCAGAAGTAGAAAACAGCTTGAAAGAACATCCTTCCTTTCATTCTTTTCATTTTCAAAAGAAAAAAGTAAGGCCTCAGAGGCCCCACAACTTTCCCAGGCCTCTGGATCCCTATCACATAACAAGTATAAAAGTTCTCATAAGAAATATTGGTGAAATGATCTAAATTTGTCCCCTTTTGGTAGAACCACTGGTAGTAAATGCAAATATTTTACTGTGTTATCCTTTTACTATCAGGAAAGCTAGAAAAAGTGATCTTTCGGGACGCCTGGGTGGCTCAGTTGGTTAAGCGGCTGCCTTCGGCTCAGGTCATGATCCCAGCGTCCTGGGATCGAGTCCCACATCGGGCTCCTTGCTCGGCAGGGAGCCTGCTTCTCCCTCTGCCTCTGCCTCTGCCTGTGCTTGCTTGCTCTCTCTCCCTCTCTCTCTGTCAAATAAATAAATAAAATCTTTTTAAAAAATTTTTTTAAAAAAGAAAAAGTGATGTCTCCATATTTATTGCCAAGCATACCGTGGCCAGAATGTTCTATAGGATAACACAGCTATTCCCTAGAATAATACTTCAAAAGATCAGAAATAAATTCCGATTATCACAACTACACTGAATTTAAAATATTCTGCCATCTTTAATTTTGCAAGATGTTTAGACAATATTAATTCAGGTAGAGCCCAAGCCAACGATTTTAAAGGCTCCAAGTGCCTCAAAGATCCTAATGAAGCCAGATTGCCCTCCTCATCCCACTCTTATCCACAAGCTACTCAGGTCCAAGGTCCAGGTACAGTAGGTGGACCCAAACCTCTTCAGAGAACATCACCCATAAGTCTTTGACATAAGTCTCCAACCTAAATCTGGCCCACAGCACCTACCACTATACTGCCATCTCAAGGTTAGCTTGAAAGCTACCAGATGAACTTGTTAACATCCTATCTTTACATCTCACAGTTTTTACTTGACAGAGAAATCAGCAATACTATCATATTGAAGACCCTCCTAGGTAGATAGCAAGTTTTATAGTTCATCCCCTCCAGAGGAGCACTCTGTTGTTGGTTGGCTCAAGGGCCAATCTGAGCGATGGGGTCTGTTCCCAACTTGGCATCTAGACGCCTTCCCCATCCCTTAGGTAGCTCTCCGTGACAGCCTGATGGAGATGGAGATGTCCAACAGGCTCCAAGAAGAGCCACCCACTGACTTCTCTACCTTTCTGTTTTCCTCCAGCTCAGGTGCCCTTGATTTGTACAATGAACCTGCTGTTGCTTGGAAGATACACACTGAAAACAAAGCTGAGAGGAAATAAGAATATGCTATTCTCAGTGCAATAAGCAAACGACTTCCAGCCCACGGGGAAGTTTCTATCCCCATCGACAACTGACCGTATTTACCAGCAGCCTGCATTTGGGTTCCACCAGAAGCAGATTCTGAGACAGTAATTTAAATGCAAGTAGTCTGTTTTAGAAGTAACTTCAGGAAACACTGGTAGGAGAGTGAGGAGGTGAGAAAGGAAGATGATCAAGATGATGAATCCACAATCAAGCCTTTTACCACTGTGGGCAGCTAGGGCTCAGTCCACTAGGGAACTCCAAGAGACAGTTCTGAACATACTCCATAATTCTACAAACTGAGAGGCAAGGAAGCTGGGGCACGTATCCAACACGCTCTGTCTGTCACTAGTTAGTAGTTGTTTCTAGGGTTACCCGTCCTCCAGCACTTCCAGCTTGCCTTGGATACAACCTGGCATATTCCCTGTCAGAAAAATCATACAGAGCTCTAAGGCAGAGTTACCATGAATGCCAAGGTTTGTGAGCAGACACCAAAAGGGTCTATTAGGACTACTTGCCCTATCCAGTTAATCAGCTCAGGAGCGCTATGACTAAATATCAGGACCCTTAACAGGTAATCAACCTTGACTACACTGAAGTTTCTACCTACAAGAGACAAAAGAGAATGCATTTATTCCACAGTACTTTTCTTGAAAACCTTGTCAGAAATGGAACACACTCCAAGGGGAACTCATTTTCTCACTGGAAATGGGAAATGGAAAAGGAACCTCACTTTTTGCTTTGGTAATGGTCAAGGTGTTGAGGGGCTGTTTATGCAGGCATGAGTTTCAATGGTTTTAATGACCCATAATGACTCACCTTCTTCCCAGCCCCTGCATTTCCCCTAATTCATTGCTGGGATGCCATATTTAAAGAATAACCACCCTCCCCCACCAAAAGAAAAGTGCAAAAAACCAATAGAACAAGCGAGCAAAGGCTCTGAAGAATGAACTGTGGGTATGTATTTGGTATCACAGAATGAAGTGGTAAACTGTAAGAAAATAGGCTTGTGTTTCATGAAAAATCACTTCCCAAACTGCCATAACAACTTCTCACATTTTCTTCTTGCAAAGGCAGGGATCTTCAGTTTTTAAAGTGTTTAATCAGACTCAGATTTCAGCACAAGGAAAAATGACTCGTTTCTTGAGCCAAAAATGTTCATTAAACAATCATTCCACTGAGCATCTCATATGGCGTTTACATTGGAGATACAAAGATGAATAGGGTAATACCTACAAAGGAGGTCAATTATGGCCTTTATGTATTCATAGTAACTATGTCCCATTGGTAATTTCCTTGTAAAGAGCGAAGAAGCAAAATGGGAGACCAGATTGAGGAGAGCCAGCCCAAGTATGTTGGGCTGAACAAAGAAGGCCGATGTTCTAGTGAAAAAAAAAAAAAGAAAAAAAAATATATATATATATCGCAGGCAAGAGAAAAGCCAAAAGCAAATTTAGGAGAAAATAGGGTATAACCACATAAAATAATATTATATATAATAACATGTTATACTCACTGGATCGGGAGCCACAGGAAGGAGATATCTGACCAGATGGGCAAGTGCACATATTTGGCCTAGAACAAAATCCATCCCCACAGGAATGCCGGCAAATGGCTGTGAATAAAGCCAGAGATGTGTTAATACATGGCTTCGGAACGTGGCGTGTTACAGGAACCCAACCCTCCAATGAGGAAATCTGGACTCTCAGCTTCCCTGTTAGTTTTGCCATCATGACTTATGTGACCTTTGGTCTCAGATTTATGCATTCACAAAACAAATACGTTGCGCTAAATAAGATCTGGAGGCAAAATGCAGTAACTCCCCAGTCCCCATCCGTGGTCTCAACCTCTCTGCTTAGTCCACACAGCCCCCAAACTATCAAAAGCCCAGGACATCCTATTTAGAGAATACAACACAAACAGAAGTACTACACTTAAACATACTTAAAGGCCTATAAGCATTTTGTTTTTATGTTAATTTTAACATTTAATGGTATAAAAATTGTAGCTGGATTCTTGGGAGCCTATTGTATTATAAGCTTACTGCTTAATAATGTTTATAAAAACGCTGAGCCCTGCTAAGACTAATTCTCTACATCAGATCCTGCCCACCAGGAACATATAATCTACGGAGCAGCTTTTACCCTACATTTAAGCCCCATTCTTGAGAACATCTACAGCCTGAGAGAAGAAGTTTGGAATCCATTACATAGCCCTGATTTTATTCAAGAAGCTGTTTAACCTTCAGAGAAATATTAACACTTTCATGCCACTGAGAGACTATTGTACTGGTACCAAATGCTTGCTGGTGGCCAGAAGAACAAATTCAAATGGTAAATGATTTATATATATTAGCAGGCCACTACTTTTTATACTCAAAGGCATGATCCCTTTCTCAAATGCAAGCAGCAAATGAGATGTGCCAGACTAAAAATACCACACTAGATAGAAAGTGAATTCAAACATCAAAAAAGCTTAGGATAGAAAATGAAAACCATTAAGAAATAAACTGTCAAAAGGATCCTATAAACATCTATTTAAATACCAGAAGATAGCATTTCTCAGAGATTCTATAGAACACCAGGAGAGAGCTCTGTTGTTAAGTTCATTTAGAGAACTCTAAACACCACCATATACCTCTCTTAGTGATTAGGTTTTGATCCTTAAATAAAGCATGATGTGCCAAACGAAGAAGATGCTTTTGGTCAAAATCAAGAATTGAGAAAGAGATTAACTTTTTCAGGTCACCAAGAGAACACTGGTTGAAATATTCAATTCTTCTGCACAGACCACTCTAGGCCAAGAGAGAAAGTGGAGTGATTCCTTAATGTCCTTTCAGCTCTAAATTTTCCCATCACACTGACAGAGCTTTCGGAAAACTGGAAAGTACTTCATAGGTATGATGACAGTAAAAGTTCATAAAGGACAGAAGCCATAACCAATTTGACAAAGTACATCCATTAAGTAGCACCTTTCCTGGCATGTGGTCTGTCACTCCACATTTGTGGGATATAATGAGAATATGGAGGTTTGCTGTGGCCACATAGTCAATGGAGGAATTTTTGGTACTGTTTGAGCTCTTTCCTCAACTTTCCACTCATCTGCATCTAATACTCTATCCACTCCCTTTCCTCTGTAAGAACTAGGTCTATCTTTGGCCTTGACCCCCCAGATTCAATATACAAGGTTTGAGTAGGCTTGTGGGAGGCCAACAGAGTTGGGATTCAATAAGGAAAGCAACAACGCTATCCTTTTTTCCAAAATCCCACCAAAGTGATTACATAGTCTGTGGAGCCAGGTCATGTGTACCCTTAAGCAAAGTAACCCTGTGGCTCTATTCCCTATATGTCAGAAATATTATAAAGGAAGTCACTGAACTAAAGTGTAACAGTCGTTTGACCAAATTAGTGTATTTCCCAAACTGGATTCAGAGGAAGTAGGAAAATCTGAGAGCGGGAAGTCTCTGCTATAAACATATTAATGGTATACAGTTACAAGAAACATGTACTAAGAGTCACCATGCAACCAAAACAACAAAAGAACATGAAGAATGACAGATCATCTATTTACTTACGGACAATACACTGATTTCCACCAGGTAAGGTTTTCCATCCAGGACAACAGTAAGCATTATAACGTGAGCCACAGACATTGGGTCTGGAAAAAAAAAAATTCAGTCACAAGAATTCCATAATTAAAACACACACACACATGCCCAAATAAAAGGAAAAAAAAAATCTCTGAGTTACAAGAACGGGATGAATTTTGCAGACCCCCCCCCCAAAAAAAGGTAAACTCATGGGACTCAATACTGGCTTAGTAGTTTGGGACTCTTTAATGTAATGATACTAATAAGGATATCCCTTAATATCATCTATGCATACATCAGAAAAATAAGAACCAGAGATACCAGATTCACTGCATTCTATCACTGCATTTGGCATAGATATAAAAATCTATGGGGCTATATGAGTCTAACTTAAACAATAAAATTCCTACCAATCTAGTTAAGAAAGGTCATCATAAATCTGCATATAAAGTTCTAAATTTCTACTCACTGAAGCTGTACATATGTTTTTTTCAATTACTCACCCCTAAAATGTGACCATATTCTTCCTTTCACTAGAATTACGGGAATCCAAACTCTGACCTTAGTCAGAAAAAATAAAAGCCAAAAAATGTAAATATTTCTTTAGCCAAAGTTTGGAAACACAGTAGCTGATACCAGCAGTTACAGGGAAATAAAGTCCATGTAACTTTGGGTTTCTTGTTTACAGCTATTTCATCAGGTTTCTTGGAGCAAAGCCTCCATTCAGAATTCGGATGATCCATATTTAACAATTTAAGGGAGCCACTGGGTAAGGAAGGCTCTAGCTGGTTCTGTAGCAGAAACTAAGGCAGAAGATTGAACACGTGGCAACCCCAAAGAAACCATTCATTTCACTATGCCACACCTGAGGGCCTAAACCTTGATGCTACTTCCTCAAGTTCAGGGGGTAATGAATAAGGTCAAATGTTTTGCAATCAATTTCACAAACAGTAGCTATTCCAAGCCTCTCTGGTATAAATCCTGCCGTCCCATCAGAATAAACCTTTAAAAACAACTGTGTCACTAAAATATGCTTCTGGTTGGGGTATGCTTACATGTTCTCCCTGTCTGTGCCCACCACACGTAATGGCACAGAAGCTTCCTGCATCTCCTCTGAACTCACTACTTCAAGCAGAAGCAGAACAGAGGACCAAGGTAAGGTTTTTGCCCTGTCCTGTGCTCCTCTCATGGCCCCAGAGGACCTGGAACACTGCAGAGCAAAATGCATACTTCCCACTTACTGATGCCGAGGTCAGAGAGAGAAATAGGAAGAAAGTTAAAGGAGCTCGGGAAAGGGCCCTACTTCCATACCCGACAGTCCTAGGTATCTCCAAAGCCACCCAGAAAATGATTGGCCTACAATGTGCCTGATGCGAGGAGCTCTCTGAGCCTTAGTTTATGTCTCTACACATTGGGATAATGCAATGTCTGCCTCAGCCCCACATCGCTTGTGTCCATCTACCAGATGAAATAATGGACATGAACGCAACGTAGCATCACCTCCTGACCTTCATTAGTGATTCAACCAAAGGAACTGTAAAAGATTAAGGAAGAAAGGGTTTATCACAAATTTTAAGCCAGGAGTTCTCAATCCTGTGCCCCTCCTGTGACAAAGTAGTGCCCCAAACTTCAGTTCAGAGTACCCAGAACTTGCTCGGGCAAGTCAGAATCTTGGAAAGGGGACAAAGAAAAGAAGTTAGGATAGGGAGCTAGGGTTGGGGGAGCAATTGAACCTTCCAAACTCCATAGAAGTTCTCCAGATTGAAAATGATAATCCAAGCCAGAATCAACCACCTTAAACCCTCCCCACTAATAGCTCATTACAACTCCACTGGATCCAATCCAACCCCAAACCAGTCCTGGAATAGCTTCAGAGGACCCCTGAGCCTTTGTAGGTGTCCTGCGGTCAGAATAACTATGTCTTCAAAACAAAAATCAGGACATACTATCTGACGAGAATGAGTGTACTTATGGAGTAATAACACATATAACATGGTGAAAAAGCTAAGAAAAAAAGAGTCCAGAATCAAATTTCATTCTACAAAACAAGATATCCTAAAAATTTTCCAAGGTGTTTGAAAAAAAAATCACAGTACTATAAACATGCCTCATTGTTTTTTCAATGTTTAAAATCAACCTACATACAAAACATGGAAGATATTATGATTTACAATGATTGCAACACAAAATGTAAATGCTTTAAACCTGCACCTGTAAAAGTAATGGTATAGCTGTCGTAAATCAGGAAACGAGTGGGAAAGATGTGTGGAGAGAAAAAAAGTAGATGATCCAAGAAATAGAGGTTTAAGTACATTACATAAAACCAATAACTGAAATTCATGCTATGATTACCCAAAAAAGTGAGAAAGAAAAGAGAGAGAAAAGATATAGATATCTCAATGACCTATGGCCCCATCTTTCATGGCAAGGGGCCAATGGGTAATGTGTAAACCTAGAAATAGAGGTACAAGCACAGTGTATGGTGTCATGAATATAAACATGAGAAGAACCAAAACCAGCAATGGTTAAAATTGGTTGCCTCAAGAGATGAGGATCTGGGAAAATGAAGAGAAATCTTTTGCATTCTCACCTAATACTCATTCAAAACAGCTCATTTTTTATTTTTTATTTTTTTTTAAGATTTTATTTATTTATTTGACAGAGAGAGACACAGTGAGAGAGGGCACACAAGCAAGGGGGGTGGGAGAGAGAGAAGCAGGCTTCCCGCAGAGCAGGGAGCCCGATGTGGGGCTCGATCCCAGGACTCTGGGATCATGACCCGAGCTGAAGGCAGACGCTTAACGACTGAGCCACCCAGGTGCCCCAAAACAGCTCATTTTTTAATATGCATTGTTACACTTTGATCATCCTCTTTTATTTAAAGCAATAACTTTAAAAAATATAAACATCTGGGAATGCAAGCTGGTGTAGTCACTCTGGAAAACAGTATGGAGGTTCCTCAAAAAGTTGAAAATAGAGCTACCTTATGACCCAGCAATTGCACTACTGGGTATTTGCCCTGAAGATAGAGATGTAGTGAAAAGAAGGGGTACCTGCACCTCAGTGTTCATAGCAGCAATGTCCACAATAGCCAAACTATGGAAAGAGCCTAATCCATCAACAGATGAACGGATAAAGAAGATGTATAGATATATACACAATGGAATATTTTGCAGCCATCAAAAAATGAAATATTGCCATTTGCAACAATGTGGATGGAACTACAGGGTATTAGGCTAAGCGAAATAAATTTATCAGAGAAAGACAATTTTTATATAATCTCACTGATATGAGGAATTTGAGAAATAAGACAAAGACCATAGAGGAAGGGAGGGAAAAATGAAGCAAGATGAAACCAAAGAGGGAGACAAACCATAAGAGACTCTTAATCCCAGGAAACAAACTGAGGGTTGCTGGAGTGGAGGGGCGTAGGAAAGATGGGGTGACTGGGGGATAGACACTGGGGAGGGTATGTGCTATAGTGAGTGCTGTGAATTGTGTAAGACCGATGAATCACAGACCTGTACCCCTGAAACACATAATACATTATATGTTAATTTTAAAAAGTAGTAACATCTTCTCTCATAAACGGGGTACTTTCTGCTTCATTATATGAACAGTTTCATTCATTCACTGTTTCATTTCATTAGTTATGACATTTTCACTTCACTGCATTACTAAAATTCTATATAATGTCTAATTTTGATTTATTTTTGTTTGTATTCTCTGATCTTTTTTTGAGTTTAATAACTTTATCCTTTATAATATATAATACATCATTTCAAGTGCTTCAACCAACCTCCTCAAACAATGACTCCTTTAATCTCATTGCCATTCATTCTTTAACACGCTAAGTACTACTAGGTTATTTGGCTTAATGCAAGACAGTAGAAAGATGTAAGATTTCTCCTCTGCAAACTCTGGTCTTGAGAACTGCAAACTAACAGCACTCATTCACACAAGCTGGGTGGCATTTATTCTACTTACACACAGGAAAAACAGCTCTAATTCTAGATATAAATGAATGTCTTATTTAAGTTGGAAAGCACGAAGCTATGTAAAGTCTAAAGTAAACACGTTGGATTATTTCCATTATAAAAGATTTTATTCTAAGGTTTCAGCACAAAAAGCATTAACAAAGAAGATAAATCTTTAATGAAGTTATTTTTTGTGTGTAAATGAAAGCGTAGCATTCTCACCTTTCTCTTCCTTGTTACTTTGTCAGCCATCCCCACCAACCCACCACCAAAACAGTCAAGAGTTAAAGCTCTGTGCAAGTGGCAGTAGCATTTGGTAAATTACAAGTAAAACTCAAAGAGAAAAGAACTTTATGCTAAGTGCTAAAGATACATTACTTTATTTCATCCTCATAGCAACCCTTTGAGGTAAGTTCTATTATCTTTGTCTTTAACATTAAGGAAATTATGGCTTAGGAAGGTTAAACAAACCAACAAGTTCCCACAGTTTGGAAGTAAAGAATGGGGATTTGAACTCAGGAAGCCAGACGCCAGAGTACACCCTTAACCCCTATGTTAAGGCAGAGGTGCATTTGGGGGCAAGACGGTATTCTACCCAATAGCATTCATGAGGGTATGAGTAACAAAGGCCACAAAATGTCCATCAATAAAGCACTAATGAAGCATAAATTGTTTTTACCTGTGTTCCAATAGTTGAGGGGGGATACATTTAGAGTCCATTTCACCACTGTATATTACATGGTTTTAATTGCTAAGTCTTTATCTGGAACTGCTCTTACCAATTGCTTTGCATACAGTGCTCTTCAACAACCCACCTCCAATCTCTCTGGGGAATGGGTGAGCCCCAGCAGGCTGAATATTCGGATCCACTTCAGACAGCACTCAGAGATCGTGCGGGCTAAGCAAAAGCCCCTCTCCATGGAGCAAACAGCTGTGCTTTGCCATGTCTGACCACATCACTGCAGGAATTGGCCTCTGTGCAAGATGTCTGCAGCGTGTCCACATTCCTTAGCCAGCTCCACTTCTGCATGTCTGGCCTCTCTTACAGGCAAGATAGCCTTTCTGCTTCCTATCCCAAGTTCAAATTCCCTTTCAGACAAGACGGGTAATAAAAACAAGTTCAGGGGACTCTTATTTCATATGCACGTGAAGTGATTAAATCCTTGGGTAAGAAAAATACTCAGCATTAGGTAAAGGTTAATGAGGCTGACCCTACTCCACACGAGAGTTGCCTGCTTTTTCAAGCTGTCAGGGGAAGAATGATTACTTAGTCTTCTTAAGTGTAACTGTGGAGGGGTTTCAAAAGGCTATGTCCCCACTAAATAAAGGTGCTCAATTATCCATGTAACCTGCCTGAAGGTAATATCCTAATATCCCACTGTTCCAGTTTTTAAAAATGATAATTTTTACTGTCAAAAATGTGAACGATCAGGGGCACCTGAAAGGCTCAGTGGGTTAAAGCCTCTGCCTTCGGCTCAGGTCATGATCCCAGGGTCCTGGGATCCAGCCCTGATGCTTCCCTCTCTCTCTCTGCCTGCCTCTCTGCCTACTTGTGATCTCTGTCTGTCAAACAGATAAATTAAAAATCTGAAAAAAAGAAAAAAAATGTGAACGATCATGAAAAAACTATAATACACAAATGAGCTACATATATTGTGAACCATACATCATGACTTTAATAGTTTTTTGACAGATTTTTTTTAATCAAGGTAAAAAGAAAAAAAATTAAAGAAATAAAAGAAAAATAAAATTTAAATAATGAGTACTATCGGATGAGGGGATCTACTACCACTTCAATAAACTTTGCAAGAGCTCCCCCCTTACTTAGGTGCCTTTATTATGGCCGTTTTTGCTAAAGGAAGATGTCCCATTGACTAGCAGTGATTTGAATACCACATGTGACAATTCCAGCCCATCTGCCAGTCACAACATCTCAAGTAATGAAACTTCAGACCCTGGTAATGAAGATGGCTTCAACAGCCTCCTTAAGCTTCCATGGGGGCTCTGTAGACCCAGGGACACCTTTCTGGATTGTCTGGGTCAATGCTGGCTGGGACCCTTGAAAGCATAAGCCAGCCAGCTTCTCCAACCTACTTCATAAAGTGTTATCCTCCTGAATTTTTGTAAATCAAAAACTGTTCTACAGGGAAAAGTTTCTTAAAAAGTAAAATAATAATACTGCAACCATGCACTTATAAATACACTCTTCCGGGTTTTAATAGTGATTGAGACACAGTCTTTGTTCTTGGAAGAAGACCGGCAAATATGCAAAGAGTGTCAATACAGCAGGTAAAACACGGTCATCAAGGTCAGCCTGGAGAGCTACGAGTCCAGAACAGCGGTACTTTCCCCCACCACCCAGGGCAGGCTCAGCAGAAACCTCTCTGAGCTATGAGTTGCTGTTTCCCACTTGCTAAGAGGAATCATCAGTTTCATTCCATCCCACTGCTGAAATTCCTCTTAAGTTCTCTAATTCCATTAGCAAAGCCCTTGTTCATTATTTTATTTCAAGTTTTTCTTTAAATTCTGGTTAACATATATAGTAAAAATTGATTTCAGGTGTAGAATTCAGAGACTCATCACTGAACACTCAGTGCCCATCCCCCAGTTAGCCCATTCCCCACCCTCCTCCTTCCAGCAACCCTCAGGCAAACCCCTTATTTCAATCTTGGTGTTTCCCTGCTACTCTGATATCACATTCTTTTTTCCTGCCTTCCTCCTTCCTCTCTATTTCATTAGAACAATATAGCTAAGTATCTTTTTCATGTTTACCATGCTTAGTTCTGTGCTCCTAACTTCCAAACATAGACCCTCACCTTTGTGAAGATGTGAGAGGTCTCACTATCAGCTTCAGATCTCTGCCAGGTAGGCCTCACCAGCCTACCCTCATCTTCACCTCCTGTCCCACTCCCTCCCCTCAACGTCTCAGCCCTCACTCATGCATTTACCTCTCCTCCAGGACAGACATGCTAAATTCAGAGGCTTCGTCCAGGTTCCCTTTTTAATGTATAATTTCATTTCCCCCTATAGTGATAATCCTCCTCCTCAGTTAATTCCAACCACCTTTCAACCCACCAACACAATTCCAGACATGCCTACCAAAAACCTACATATGCTCTACTGTAATTATGTTTTTTAAATGATTATACATCTAGATTCTCACCCCTGACACCTGGCCTTACCCACTCTGTTCCAAAACTAGTAGTTCTCCAGGCAGAGAAACGATGTCTGTCATGCCTAGAATACCCTGGAGTTTATTTAGAAGCATACAAGATAACATTGACTGAACGCCTTAGTAAGTACAAAGCACAATTAAGATTAATACTATGTCTTTGATGTCCTAAATAGGCCACCTGTAAATGTCACTAATATGGAAACTGTCTAATAAAACTATTTCTTACAAATTAATCTGTTTAAAAGAAAAATATTTCCTACCTGTTTGAAAGGCTATCGTTAGCTAAACAGTCATGTATAATGGTTTCATACCTTGGTTATTTTGCTGATGTACTGATCGTTCATTTATTGTGATCAGTGAAGTTATCAATATTTAGAGTTCAGGGATCACTATATTTCCTTCAATACTCAATGTAGACAAAACTTATATATGAATAACTGATTCTGTTCATTTCTTCGGTAAAAGAAAACAAAAATCCCAAAGCAACTAAACAAAGGTTTTCAGCTCACAAATTGGTGTACATTTCACTGCGACAGGTTGTGGCAACTGATCAAGGCCAGAGATGGCAGCAGCCATAAGTGGCCAATTCCTAAAGACAAGAGTCATGAAGTTCACAGAGCAACACTGAAAGGTCTGCCTGGAGGTGTACTTGGGTGATCACTTTCCTCCCTGCTGAGTGGGGTAACTCATAGCACAGGCACAATGGAGAGGGGGTTGCATCAACAGTTTCATGTGCTATGCTCCCTAAACTGTGCTTTTGTGGGGATTTTGTGTTGATCAAAAGCCCCAGAATTTAGGTCACCATATCAGGGATACGCACACACATACAAACATACACAACCTACAACAACCGAAGAAAGGGAAGTGTGCAAAGATAGTTGCCCCCAATTTGGGAGGTCATTTTAGACTGACAGCCAATTTAAATCCTGTTGGAATCTTTTCTAGGTGACAGGAATGGTGTATGTACATAAGTATGTGGTTTTCTTAGAAGAAGAAGGAGAAGGAGGAGGAGGAGAAAGGACAGGAGGAGGAGGAAGAAGGAGGACAAGGAGAAGAAGAGGAAGAGTTTAAAGCTACGGGGTATACTATAGCAAGAAACTCGACATTGAACCCAAAGACCAGAAGTGCTGCTCTATACAGCAGGTCTGAATCCTGCTGAGGCACTGAGTACTTTCTGCTTCTGGAACTCTGGATTAAACAACCCTAGAACACAGAAGTCTGCACTGACCACTAAACCATCCAGTGGTTCCCAAGCTTCTAAAGGCTATGACTGGACTAACTTGCGGTCATAGTCTGCACTGAACTGACTGCTCTCTGAGGGAGGGAGAACTGTGTCTGCCCATGCGGCATCACTGAACCCCTGGATGGTTGTATAAAAGGTGTGCTCCCACCTACACATGAGGAGAGATGGGAAATTTCTGAGGTGGGAAATTTACTCTTTGACTCCATAACGATGAGGAGGGATCACCTCAAAACCAAATACTGAGCCTGTTTCAAATTTACATCTTGCCCACATCTGAGAAGGTTTGACCAACAACACCATGAAACCACATGGTGCTTCTCGAAAACTGCTTCCCAGAACTCTACAACCCCTTAACTTTACCTCTGAGTTCAGGGATTATGGCGACATTTGCTTTGGGCTGTTGCTCCATTACTCAAGCCAAACCCATGTTGTACTTTACCAAAGGGTAGATGAAATCGTAGAAATGACTGAAAGACAAACAAGTAAACTAAGGAGGTGATCCAGAACCCACCACGGTGAAAGGCAGAATGGTGTCTGGGGAATTCACTATTCCCTTCAGTTCCAACTGCTCGCTTTCCTCATCTTTACCACCAGCAGAAAAAACCATGATTCTCAATACTTCCCAGAAATTCTCAAACCAAGAACTCTGTGCAGAGAGATAATAACATCTTCTGAATGTCCTGGCAGCCCCACGAAAGACAGAAAAAAACAACCAATGGGGTCAGGCTTAGGGGAAAGAATGGGGTCCTTCAGGAACTGGTAGGGCACAGAGACTCCATACTCTAGTTCCGAGGATTGGTAGCTCCCAATTGGACAAACAGGTAGAGCTCCAACATGTCATTTCTCTATTGGTATTTAAAACTCGGAATAGCTTTTCCAAAAGAAACAGTGTTAATAGGTGGTGGTTTGGTCCCTAGGCTAGGCAAACAGCAGTCTCTATCAGCTAAATAGGCTATTGTAGACTGGTCTGGGAACCTGACCACAACTTAAAATGTTGTTCTATGGGAAAACACATTCCACGGCAGGCAACCAGAAGGAAACTTGGCTACTCAAACTTATGGTCCCTGCAGCTACAAGCAAGCTGGCCGGTGAGCTGTGAGAACCAAACACCTTAAACTCAGGCCACTCCACAGTCCTAAGAGGGCAGCTGGGATCGGAGCTTGTCCAGCCCCAGGCCCAACACTATCCCCCACCCCCGTCAGGGCCAACAGGGCAGATCCAGTAGGTCAATAAATCAGGGATTTAAAAAACTGTGTATATATCTGAAACTAGTGTAACACTGTGTGTCAACTGTACTCAAAGAACAACAACAGCTGGGGAGTAACTGGATATTCTAATCCTAAATACACCTGATTTCTTTAGAGACCAGAAGGGTCCACCACGCCAGCAGCTATAATATGAGATCAGGATCCTGGATTGGTTCACAGACCAAGAGTTCAGTGAACCATTTCCAGGAAGACTGGCTTCCAGATGAAGCAAAGAAGCAGGTCAGTTTTAAAGTCTATTTGGTGCTCTCAATTTCATACTCCAGTTACTCAAGCATTTCAGATCCCCCTGGAATCCAATTATTACCCTCTCTTTTGCAATGTGAATTCTCTAAAGATAGAAAATTCAGGGGCACCTGGGTGGCTCAGTGGGTTAAAGCCTCTGCCTTCGGCTCAGGTCATGATCCCAGGGTCCTGGGATCGAGCCCTGCTTCAGACTCTCTGATCAGCAGGGAGCCTGCTTCCCTTCCTCTCTCTGCCTGCCTCTCTGCCTACTTGTGATCTCTGCCTGCCAAATAAATAAATAAAATCTTTAAAAAAAAAAAAAGATAGAAAATTCAGATTTATCTTTACAACACAGGCCCTAGCACAAGACCTGAATCTTAAATGGTAAATGAAGGCTTAGGATTTTATATACACCTCTGACGAAGACAAAAGTGAGAGAGAAGTCTGTTAGAGTAGTGAGCATTTAATTTGTTGAAAAGGTACATGTTTATAAGAAATTAAATAATAAAATAATGAAAAAGATAATTACTACTAAGAAATAAATACCATTTCATCTACTTTTTTTAATTTGAAAAACTAAAAATGGAAAGTCAAATATGTAAGAGACCCATAAAGAGAATTCATGGGGTCTGAGAGTGAAATACTTCCGTGTTTCAGATGAATCACTTAGAAACATTTTACAGCTACTAAGGTTTCAGAAACCTTGTGCCTCAAACTTTATTTCAAAGGAGTCAATAGGCAATGGGTCTTTTAAAACATTTATCTACCTAACTTTTTCATTAGAACAGAAGAAACACTGTTGCTAAGGAACAAAGAAATAGAAAATAAACCATTGATAGAATTTAAGTTTCTAAAAAGTCAGAAGAAGTCAGCTAAAAGCATGCAGTCATTGATATTATTTCACTGAAATTAATAATTCACAATATTAGGGACAAAGAACTTGACAACTTTTTTTAACTTGGCAATTGAGGCAAAGTTGTGAGCATTTATCTCTAAGCATATAGCTCTCTGGAAAATTTTTAACAAGAATAGGTTAATTTAAATTTAAGGAAATTTTATGAAACTGGGAATTTATCTAATCCATGTGAAGATACACTATAGACTAAAAATAATAATTAGCAATTTTCAGAGAGCTTTATAATTTACAAAGTGATCATGTGACTCTTCTTCCAAGTCCTATCAAGAAAATATATTGCCCATTTTCAGATGAGGAAACTGAAATTCAGAGAAGTGAAGTAATTGCTCAAAGGTCACACAATGGAAACATGTCATAAATCACTAATTAAAAACAAAAAAGAATTTATTAATAAAACATTCCAAGGTCAGTACTAGAGATTTTTAGATTAGAAAGATGTTTCCATAAATAGCCCAGCAAGAATGTGTTCATTTATATAAACTAGTTTATGCTTAATTTTTTGTATTCTGGTTTTCTTTTCTTGGGTCTACAGAAACAAACATTTCAAGATAGATCTTCCAAAGCAAATTGGAAAAAGAAAGCAATGATAAAAGGAACACATTTCAGAAACAATCACTCCTATAGATTGGTGCTTTTGTGTGGTGAGTATCCTATCCCATTCCTTCTAGTGAAAATATGAGTCAGCTGTTAATGTGTTCAGTGTTTTGGGGGTGGGGGATGAAAAGCAAGGTAGAGATTCAAAATGTGGACAATTCAAAACCTACTCAAAGCTGCCATTGGAATACATTTTATATATGTAATTGAATATGGGTGTGGCTTGTCTTTTTAAAAGTCAGTTCAAGGAAAACCCTCAGACCATGCAGGCATTCTGTTCTGGTTCAGGAAGACAATGAGTGGCACAAAGACCAGGGTGACCCAGATGATGTTCTAAAAACCCTCCAGTTTCAGGTCTCTGTGATAATTCAGAGGCTGTCGACATGTTGTCCATTACATGGAGAAGGTAGCACATTTCAACTGCCAGCACATCTCTTCCCTGAAATCCAACCCAAAAGATTTCCCTTTCAGCCTGAGTGATGCCAGCACTGTCCTCTCCAAACTTTTTAAGTTCTGGGGAAGGTGTGACAGTATTCGTGCTGCAAGTTATAATTAAGCAGTGGGATCTCAATCCCAGGACAAAACTTCAACCTCTAAGAAAGGAAATGATGCTCACTGGATAGTCAAGGCTATTAAAAAGTTAACGCTAATTTTCAATGTAAAAGTGGTATCGTGTTTATGTTCCTTAAAGAGTCCTTATCTTTTAGAGGTATGTATTGAGACGTTCACAACAAATTTAATAGTTTTTCATGGATTTACTTCAAAATAATCTGTGGTGGGGGAAAGAAGTGGATAAAATAAGGTTGACCATTAACTGGTAAGGGTTAAACCTGGAGCTTCACGGCATTATTCTCCCTAGTTTTGTCTATATTTGAAATCCCTTGTATTAAAAAGTTAAAACAATGACTCTGCAGCAGCAGGCGGTCTAGTTCATTCTGATAACCACCCTCTCCTATAATGCCACCATGACAACACACATCGATTTATTTTTTCATTGACGTGAAGAGCCACTTTTATCTGTTATGCAACTCAACATTCTTGAGTGGGACGGGGATCCCCATTTGGAAATAATAACAGTCCAATCCCAAGATGTTTATCATCTAAAACAAGGAGCAAGAACTAACCAAAATGTTTTTTTGCAGCTATTAAAGAAAGTTAACATTCATTAGACAAGGAATCCAAGAACAAAAGACTTAACCACACTTGTGTGAATAACTTAGCATGTTAGCCCAGGGGATGGGATTCCTTGGGCATTATAACTGCTTTTTGACATGATTCATTTTCATAAGCATACCTTGTCTTTCCTTATGACCAACATAAACCCATCAGTTAACAAAAGATGAGAATGAGGGAAAAGGGAATAATTTGTATCCAATCCATCAAAGGGCTGAATGTTGGCTTTTCTGTTCACAAATGAAAGAATTCTTATACTCATGGGAAATATGAAACAGAAGGAGAAAATCATTTAGCAATGAATCCTGGTATGTTTTCTGACTCCTCAAAATGTGAGGATGTGTGTTAAATGACCTATTTTTAAGGAGGGGATCCAAATGCAAATGAGCAAAGAGTCAGTCCAAGGTCAAATTAGACTTTTGCCTAGGGATGCCTAGGTGGCTCAGCTGGTTAAGCATCTGCCTTCAGCTCAGGTCATCATTTCGGGGTCCTGGGATCTGGGAGGGAGTCTGCTTCTCCCTCTCCTTCTGCCCCTCCCCTCTTCTTGTGTTCTCTCTCAAATAATCTTTTTTAGGGACGCCTGGGTGGCTCAGTTGGTTAAGCAGCTGCCTTTGGCTCAGGTCATGATCCCAGCGTCCTGGGATTGAGTCCCACATCGGGCTCCTTGCTCGGCAGGGAGCCTGCTTCTCCCTCTGCCTGCCACTCTGTCTGCCTGTGCTCATTCGCTCTCTCTCTCTCTCTGACAAATAAATAAATAAAATCTTTTTTAAAAAAAACCTCAAAAATAAGAAAAATAACCCCATTTTAGAGTCTGCTGCCTAGGATTGTCAGATGTTCAAAAATATCTACACAAAGTCAGAACTGCTGACAAAAAAAAAAAAAAAAAAAGGAAAAAATGGCTCATATGTTCTTATAAAATTCCTGAAAGGTTTTCAAAAGTTTAAAAGGAAAAAATTTATTTCATTATTTGGGGTTTCTTTCTTTTCTGAGAAGTTAACAGAGCAGAGAAACTACCCAGTTCACTTGTTTTTATATTTTTGGTTTTTTTGTAAACTTTGATTGTATTGGTAATGGTGTGACTTACCCCAGAGAGATGAGAGATATTAGGTAATTGGAACATTTGTAATGACAAACACAAAAATAACTACTATCCATTTAAACCATTCCTTATTTAAGGGGGTCTTATTTTTACAGCCTGCGAATGAGCATGAAGCAACCACAACTTCCTAGGTTTACTACCAATCAGTTAACAAGATGTTGGTAGGTAGGGTACAGGAACTCTGCCTAAGCACTGCCTAAATTAAGATAATGTATGTTTTTGTTCCACTTTCCCAGATGCTCAATAGTTGAATATCTCTTAAAAGTCAACTCTCATTAGAATCGAAATAGGAATCATTCAATAACAATGAAAAAATAAGATTTTCAGTTTCTTAAGAGAAATTGGGCAAAGAAAACAAATAAGGATCCTTTGTACTGAATGAGCATTACGTTGCTGCAGGGTGTGAAGCCAAAGGAAGGGAATGCTCAGTTGGAGAGCAAAGGCCGTGGCTCTTCTCAGAGGTGGCCAATCTGAGTCAGCCTAGCCCCAAATCACGTAAGATGGCCTGCCCACAAAGCACCCAGAGGGAACAGTAATAACAGAGTGAGTTGAAGGAGTTCTGGGTCTATGGAAAGGGAGCTTTCCACAGTTTGGGTGCAGATACTGTATCCAACTATCTAACACTCCTCTACTTCTTAAAACCCATTCCACATGACTCAGGCCTGGCCACCCAAGTGCCTCATTTCTTTGGCCACAGTGATGGACAGAGTGACAGGAGTGGCACCAAAAGAAGGGACCAGCAGGAAGGAGAAAAGTCCTGTTTCCAGAGCTACCAGTAAAAAAATACAAACTTCTCTGGAGGAGTTGATGGGGGTGTATGGATAAGGAATTGCACTCAGTAAGTTTATTTCCCAGTAAAGATAACACAATTTAAAGGAAGGGGAATTTAAAAATTAAAGCCTTATCAGCATACTGTCTTTAGGTATAACCAGATCTCCACAAAGGGAGTTTCCATTAAAATGATCATTTTTAAATGTTTGCAGTTCAAGTTTGCTCCCTCTGTTTCTGAAAATAATCAATGAGGAAGTTGAGACCTCGGTCTCCAGACACTAATGGTTTTCTAACTTTTTGCTTTGGCCACAAATATCCAGCCTCTTTGTATGACTCCACCTCCTCTTTACCTTTATCCCTAACAGAATTCTAATCATCCTCATCACCATAGCTAAACACATCAGGCACTATACTAGGAACTTGAAATGCATTATCGCCTTGAATCTTAGAACCACCCAGAAAGGTGAGTATTATAATCTCATTTTACAAGTGGAGAAACTGACAGTCAAATAGGTTCAAACCACTTGTCTGAGGTTCCTTCCTAGTAGGTGGGGGAGCCAGGATTTGCCTCCAGGTATGTCTGTGTCCATACTTCCAAGCCTCCCTAAAAACATGGCCAATGGTTATTAGTGTTCATGGAAAATGACTCCTCGGTCCTTTAAAATATAGTCTCATAAGCAATACCACTGTACCCAGCTACCCACAGCCAGGCTCAAATAGGAAACCATGTGAGGTCATTATAACGTATACCCCAGCCACTCGCTCCAGGTTTTTATGGCTGAACTGCCAAATCACTCCTAGCCAACTCTTCAGGAAATGTTCAGACACTTTCTCAGATTCCAGCTAAAACATCAGCTACGTGGCCCTGGGGAGTACAGAGCTCACAGGGTGGTAATGGGATATAAAATTTGCAAACTTGAGGTCACTGGCCTAACCTCTGGGGTGTGAAGCAGCAGCAGCCCGTGAAAGATTAAAAACTACTTGTCAGCTTGAACGCTGCATACCAAGTCCCTCCTTCTAAAGCACGTGTCCAGACCACCGTGGACATTAACCCCATCCATAAAAGGAGAGAGAGATGCTCTACATGTAGTTCTGCCTAGAAGCATTGGAAAGAATATAATCATATCAACAGGCTTGAGGTGGGGTGTTCATTCCGGGAGTTAAACATCAGATCCACATAAATAAAACACAATGCTCAATAAATAGTTGTCATTTGGATTAGGCAGATGTTTTGCAAAATTACTGAGGTAGATGATACAGAAGAAAAGACAAAAATTTGTGATTTTTTTCTTCATTGGCATGCAGCTCACATGGAATCTAAATGTGTCAATTAGTAGTCTGGATAACTGAGTCAGGCAATTACAAGAGTCTGAGCTTCCACACGTGGAAATGCCACGGCCCATCCCTCGACATATGACACTCTAATTGTCAATTACCAGATTACAAGTGTGAGTGCAACCATGATAATGGTGGTAGTGGTGGGTGTTACTCTTCAGACTCCCAGAGAAGATTCCCCCTTCTCATTCTCCCACCCCCTCCCTGCTACTCTAACTGGCAACTCCCTCCCTTGGAAAGCCCCATCCTATTCAACCACACCTAATATGGAAGCTTCCATGGACACAAAAGCAGCACTGAAGAGCTAGTGCCCAGCTTCCCATCAGGGTTGACCACTGAGCCAACGATGGTACCACGTAAGGCCAAATACACAAGGACAAGACAAATGTCCATACCCACATGGTACAGGAGGTTTGCTTATTTGAAGCCCAAGTGAGGACTTAGAGATACCATTCACCCTTTCTAAGAAACAAAGACAAAGAGGAAGTGTAATCTTGTGCCCAACAAAACAATACTACTTAAATTATCTTTTGTCACTGTGTGTGGCTCAGCTTCTACACAGTGGAAGAAAATAGGTACCTTGAGCACTTTTTAATGAACTTTCTCTGGGCCTTGGTTTTAGCATCTGTAAGTTTCTGAAGTCTGTCCCACTATAATGCTAATTTATAATACTTTTGTAAAGACAGACTATCTGACTATAAAGGAAGATCTGAGTCATGATTACATATGCCAAAAAAAAAAATTTCAAGTAAGAGGAGTCTTTAAAAATCACTCATCAAAGGCACCAACCTATTAGGGTCTGATTACACAATGTTATAAATTAGTACCAATGGGTAGGAGAAATGGTGGACAATAAACCATTATCCATGGGAAGAGGGGGATGAGCCAAACTTTACATGGCACCATATACACAGGTTCATCACACATGATGGATTCACCTCCTTTTTCCAATGTATCCCTCTAAATGTTTTTGTAGGAACATTTTCTGATATCCAAATATCTTTCTTTCATGCCCTGACTCTTCCAAAACCCTTCAGTCCCCTTAAGAGGCTAGTCAAGGCCACAGGTCACCTGGACTAAGGGGATAGACATTTGTATCTGTCAGAACCCCACACCTGTTGTCTAGCCCACGTCTCTGGCTGATAAGACTCTCCACCCTCGAACTTTCTCCTAATTCTCTCCTCCTACCTCCTTTTTCTCCTACCCTCTCCTAACAAAATCCTTACCTCCACTCTTCGTTTCCAAAATCCTGAGACTGCCAAGTAAAAATCTAATATTTTACTTAGAATTAATTTTTCTCAATGTCTTAACTCTTATTTGGTATTCCTGTTACCCCTATTTTATTTATAGTTCAGCTTCTGAAGTTGCTCACAAAAAAGAAGAAAAGGAAAATGAGATGATGATGATGATGATGATGAAAAAGATGAAGGAGGAGGAGAAAATGGTGATGAGAAAGAAGAAAAAGAGGAACAGGAAGGAGGAAAAGGAGAAGAAACAGAAAAACAAAACAAAAGAAAACAAAACCCTGGCCCTGGAATACATTCCTGTGATTAATGGACATATTCCTATGCTTCAGTTCAAAACCACGAACTTAACAGTAGACATAATGTGCCCATAGGGTCCCCATAAATCCTGTCTCCCAACACCAACATCATAAAATGGTTGTACTATATTTGGACTTAGATGTGTTTGGATACTTATATACGAATGTAAGTATGACTGATGGTCTAGGAATTCACAGCCCTTCAAACACTGAGCCAAATCACTTGTCTAATGGAGCAGCTTCCCTAACTCGGAACCTGCTTGCTGTCTGGAATACATCTCCGGCCAGGAATGGCGGACATAGGGAATTTTCCTCCCTCCCTTCCACTCTGAAGGGCTAAATAAATAGACTCAGTGATAATTTCAACAACAACAACAACAAAAGGCCACTTGAGAAAGTGGTAGTCATAAGAACCTAAAAGTAGGATTTGTTATAATAGAGCATTAGCTCCAAAATCCAACTTTGATTGTATTCCTAATCCAGTTGTATCCTATTAACAATGTGGCTACTCCATTTACAGCAGAAATAACAGAGTTCAGTTCACTACTATGCCGTCTATTGGCAATTGCATATCTGTTTTTAACAATCAGTTATAATCCCTGATTCCCCCAAAATGTTTTGGAGGCAGATTACACCAACAGATATATAAATATTGGGTTATTAATAGAAGTTGAAAGCAAAATGCCATACAGAAGGAAGGAAAAACACACCAAATATTTAAATAACATATTAATAATGTATTATATTGTTTATTAATTTTATATCAATATATTAAATAATATATTATTAAATATTAAAATGATTGTGCATGAAACTTGTCCTTGTCTTAGAAACTAAAGGAAAAATGGGGGGGTGTTTTATAATTCTTATATTTGAAAAAACAGAATTTGCCTGTTTGTTAGGGACTATAATCTTATTCATGGGGTTTGTGAGTCCTTTAAATGCAGAACTGTGCAAAAGTTAACAATGTCCTTAACCTTAATCTAACAGATTGTGAAGACACATTGGTCATGTCGCATTTTTCATTCTGAAATTACAGCAGCAAAATATAATGCAGTATCTTCAGTGCAGAAGTCAGTCAATCCCACTAGATCAAGGTAGGATTAAAACATCTGATTACCCTTCTCAAAAACCTATTATTCCCTTACTGTGGTAGCTAGTCTCCAAAGATGTCCCCCCAAAATGCCTCCCCTCTCTGCAGACACACACTGCTCCACACATCAAGAGGTAGGCTGGATCAATCCATGCCCTTGAATCTGGATAGCCTGTGACTTGCATGGAAGTCCAGGCTCTGTTAAAGTAAGTCTGGTAGCTTCCACATTTGTGCTCTTGGGATCCTGAAGTATACGGTAAAACCCGTGGCTACCCTGCTGGAGAGTCCCTATGGGGAGGCCACGTGGAGATGGAGATGATCTGAGACCATATGGAGAACTGAGGAACGCAGCCAACACTGATAACACATGAGCCCATCTGAGCCCTTCCAGCTAGCCCTCGGACATTCAAGTCAGTTCTGTAGGCAACACTGGGGTTAAAGCATGTGACCAGGGATCAAGAGGTTATTGTTCAAAATCCTGCTCCAATGGACACTTGCCCTGAGAAAGGCCTGGTCGCTATACCTGGGGCTCAGTTTCTCCATTTTTAAAAACACCCTCACTGGCTCTATCTCCAGGGACAGGCCCAGGCAGGAGACTGCACAGGAGAACTTTAAAACTGGAAAGTGCCCAGCACAACCTGACAAGTGGCTCTTTGCTCCCTTTATTGCCCTCCTCTGTCCATCCATTTAGATTAATCCCACCAGAGTAAACAGGGCTGCAGGCGCCAGTCAATGGAACCAGAAATACATGTGAAGAAGTCATCTTGCTCACTCCAGCCCCATCAGACATTGTGGGAAGCAGAGACAAGATTCCCCACTGTGCTTTGTCTAAATTCCTGGCCTACAGAATCATAAGAAATAATAAAATTGTTGTTGTTTTAAGCCACTAAGTTGGGGTAATTCGTTACGTAGCAATAAGAAAATCAAAACACTCACAAATGAAAATAGCTTGTTTCCTGGTAGTAGAGGGACTAGGAATGGTTCGTTTCTCTTTAGTTTCTCATTCATGGCGCTGTAATGTTTTTAGGTATAATAAGATTTAAGGTACATAGAGGTGGGGGCATCCTAGATATGCCTCCCCTTTACCTTTCCTCTCGACCAACCAAGTGGTCAAGTACTGCTCATATTACTTCTGGTACACTACTTGATCTTCCTCTTCAACCCCTCCACCATTCAGGCCACCATCCACTCTCACCATGATTCCTCTATTAGCCTTCCAACCTCCCTGCCTCTGGCCTCCTTACTCTCTAAACCACACACCTTTCACCAGAGCTGCAAAGGCCTGATATGTTCCCATGCTAGGATCCTTTTCTAGCTCCTCATCCTCACCTTTCACAACATTCAGATATTGATTGCTGTTTTGTGTCCTTCAGTCCCTCTTCCACCCCTGACAGTGTCACAATCTATGGACAGGCACACAGAGTTGCATACTGCACAACTCCAGGAGGCACTATATTCCTAGGCTACATTTTGAACTGTTCCCCTTGAAGTTGTGCAGGGCAAACCTTGCCCAACTGTACTCAGTGTCCCTCAACACCTTCACACTTTTCACTACATACTTTTTACACTCAGATTTTTCCTTATTTCTCTCCTCTATTTCCTCCAAGTTCTAATATCATTTACCACACCCAAGTAAAACTGGCCAATCAAAAATTGTCTATTGAGGGGCGCCTGGGTGGCTCAGTGGGTTAAAGCCTCTGCCTTCGGCTCAGGTCATGATCCCAGGGTACTGGGATCAAGCCCCACATTGGGCTCTCTCCTCAGCAAGGAGCCTGCTTCCTCCTCTCTCTCTCTGCCTGCTTCTCTGCCCACTTGTGATCTCTGTCAAATAAATAAAATCTTAAAAAATAAAAATAAAAAAATTGTCTATTGAACACTTACCGTGTGTCCAGTTCCTCAAGTCTCTCTAGTGATAAAACATGAACTCTGTCTTCAGAAAGTTCTCAGACCTAGTCGATGGTCACTTATTTATCACAGAGACCAGAGGTAGGCAAACTTTTTCTTTAAAGGGCCAAGTAGCAAATAATTTAGCTTCTGCAGCCATACTTTGTCTCCACTACTCCACTCTGCCACAGCAGTATGAAAGCAGAAGTAGATAATACATAAACCAAAGGGCGTGGCTTTGTTTCAGTAAAATCTCATTTACAAGAATAGACAGATTGGTCCACAGTTGGCCAACCCTGATAGACTCTCACTGTAAAGGCTTTTCTGAAGAATCCTGTTCCCACAAGGAGGCTTCCCTTGTCATGTGACTGCATTTGCCTTCACTAGATCTTAATTAAGTCTTTCCCACAGCAGTGATGGGAGAAGATCTGGGGAAATGAAGATACCAGTATGGTATGGGAGAAAGAAAGAAACTTCCCAGGTATAAGATTTATTATAATTGGGAAGCAGCAAGATAGATTGGTTAAGAACACAGACTATGAGACCAGATCTCCCAATGCTTACCAGTGTAGGTCCCTAGAGGAATTACTGAAACCCTGCCTCCCTCAGTTTCCTCATGTATTAAATGGGCAAGTAGGTATAGTCTCCCTCATAAAGAAGTTACACATTCAATGAATTAATGTATGAAAAGTATACTACTGAGTGATACATCAGAGCTTGCTAATCTTTACCATTATTATTGCAATTTAATGTAAAAGTTACATTATATTAATGACTCTGAGTTTATAGGTGGCTAAGGTAAAAAATGAAACAGAAAGAATTAAATAACTTGTCATGTTGGTAAAAACTTAGCACACATACTGTTTCCCCTAAAAAGAGAAACATCTCTTGCAGCTCTAGTCTAAGTTCTCACACAGGACATGAGAACAAAAGATTCTGAATGACATCATGAGGAACGTATCCCACTCAGAGACATACACGGGCAATGCAGAAGGAGGGTACCTGTGATGATTACCTGTCAGCCTCAGTGGAAGTTCAGGGTATAATACTAAAATATATGTGCCATTCAAAAATCCCACCAACTCTGACATCCTGTAATTCCTTCTGTGTTTTATTAGCATCTTTGTAGAAATGTTAGGGAAAGTTTCTTGTTTGACAAATATTAGTATGTCATTAGCCATACTTGGGAGGTGTCAACTAACAGGAAGGAATATTAGGAATTTTAAATGGAACTTTACCAAAGTATTTGTCCTGCATTTTTGACCAGTGAAACGAAAAACCAAAACCATAACTAAAATTAATAGAGAAAGACAATTTAATATTAAGAATTTGTTCTTAAAATGTAACCTTTGTGCACCTCAGTTCTTACCGCTGTAAAAGCTAATAAAAAACCCAGCTCATAGAGATGTTGTGAGCATCAGATGAGTTATCATATGTAAAACACCGAGAGCAGTACGTGGTGCATAAATGTTATTTAGAAGTTACTATCGCTGCAACAATTATTGCTGTCAATAATTGTCAAAACGACAACAATTATTGTCGTTTGTTCTTACTTAATCCTATACCCCCTACACCCCATGCCTTCTGCTACCTTTCCATTGACTCCTGGTTCCCATGATGCATCAGATTCTCCTACCAAATGTGAAGCCCCCACCCCCACCCCCAGCTACAGGCTGGATGTCTCTGGCATCCCACAGAGCTAAATTCAGGCTGGCATTCAATCAAGGCTTCCTGAATTAATGAACTCTTTAAAATCCCATCAATGATTAGTCAGTGTTAAAATGTTTTTGATTGGATTCTTTCTTGCCTTTGATGATTTTGTAATCTAAAGGAAAAATCAAACTTAACAAGGCCTGCCATATAGTTCAGGCCTGATAAATTAACTGATTTCAGCTTTCTTAAAAAAATTTCATGGAAAAAAATTCTAAGTTGTTTGAATAGGCCCATTTGGAGGGTTAGTTTCTAGAAGCTAAGAAGTTGTTAATATAGCTTCTTTCTATCTCAAGAAAATATTTAAAATCTTATTTTCACGTTATAAACAAAGGCTAGACTTCATAAGTTCCTTGTTTGGTTTGTTGAAAGAAAAGGCAAACAAATTCTCTGTAAATATCCTAACATCTTGTTCAGTATTTTGCTTGATAAGCGTCATTGGCATAAAACTCTAATCTTTTTTTTTTTTTAAAGAATTTATTTATTTGTCAGGGAGAGAGAGAGAGAGAGAGCACACAAGCAGGCAGAGTGGCAGGCAGAGGCGGAGAGAGAAGCAGGCTCCCTGCCGAGCAACGAGCCCGATGCGGGACTCGATCCCAGGACCCTGGGATCATGACCTGAGCCGAAGGCAGTGGCTTAACCCGCTGGCCACCCAGGTGTCCCTCTAATCTTTTTAATCATCAGCTACACAAGACAACAAGGGAATGTTTCAATGTTCTTTAAAATTCCTAATAAGCTTGGAGGGATGTCTGTGCTTCCATTTCCATCACCTTCAACCTCATCTCACCGTAGGCTGATGTTTTCTTGTTTTTTTTTTTTAGATTTTATTTATTTATTAGTTAGAGAGAGAGAGATCGAGCACAGGCAGACAGAAAGGCAGGCAGATGCAGAGGGAGAAGCCCGATGTGGGACTCGATCCCAGGACGCTGGGATCATGACCTGAGCCTAAGGCAGCCGCCTAACCAACTGAGCCACCCAGGCGTCCCTGATGTTTTAAATTAATTTGTGATACCAGCAACTTAGGCATTTTGGTAAACAATCTCTGTCTTAAATGCTAAAAAGTAAGTCATATAAATAAATATTTTGTCTGCATCTTCTCATTTAAAATGTGCAATTGCTAAAAACTTCTATTTAACAATATCTTTGGGGGAACGGGGAAGAGGGGGGAACCTGGGTAGCTCAGGCAGTTAAATGCCTGCCTTCAGCTCAGGTCATGATCTTGAGGTCCTGAGGTCCAGCGCTGCCTCAGGCTCCCTGCTCAGTTAGGACTGTGCTTCTTCCTCTCCCTCTGCCCTCTTTCCCACTCACTCAAACATACTCATGGGCTTTCTCTCTCTCTAAGAAATAAACAAAATCTTTTTTAAAAAGGCTATCTTTTTTTTAATGATATTGCAATATTTTAGCTTAATCTAAATACAAAAATAAACCATACCACTGCAGGAGTCTTTTCCCTATATTTAACTATTAACCTACCTGGCTTCGGATGAAGTCTTAAAGTCCTCTTTGTAAAATAAATGGACTTCATAAACTCTACAGAACTTTTTCTGCATCCTCTGTTAGAGTTCTTTATTTTAATAACAGACTTCTGTGTAATTAATCCCTTGGAGTTTGCCATCACATAATCTACCCTGTGTACGAACAGTTCCAAGTATATTTTTCTGGTAACAAGACCTCTGGAAAAAGTAAACAAATAAACAAAGACCAAAAAGAAAATCATACACAAGGGGGCACAAATTGTGTGACATATACCCCATCTCATACACTTATAAACCAAGCAACAAGGATAGAGAGTTTCAGTCTACCTTATCAGGGGTTTGAGGAAAAGGGATTTCACTCTTAAGAATTTTTTCCTTGTGAAAGGAAACTGTAATACTTCCTTATTTGAGAGCTAAGACAATAAGGCAATCTTGAATAAATGGTTCCTACCTATTGTTACTCAAGTAGAGCTATGTATTTTTTTAATTGAATTGTCTCCCACACTTTTTGCCTAATCACAGAAGTTAAGAATTCAGCTGAGAAAAACTCCTGTGAACTGAAATTTGAACAATAAAACTAAGATTTTATTATTTCTCATAAAGTCATTTCACACATGTTAATCAGTGCCCGGTCAAAGGAAAACTACTATACATCTATTATTTGAAAAAAATTTTGAAACTTGCAAAATTCTCATTTCACAATAGAGAAAAAATGCAATTTTTGCAGAGTGAATGGGGACCACACTCATTCCATAAAAGAAGGATTTCCTGTAAAAACAGAAATTGGCAATTTAGTCTAAGAAAACACAGTGAAAGCTCAGAAGAAGCTTGAGGATGCTTAAATTTCCACTGTGGAACAACTTCGGCTGCCCAGTGGGAAGGAAAAAACAACAACAACAACAACAAAAAAAAAAGCCACCTGCAACAAGATGGGAGGAGAAAACGACAAGCTAGGACTGCACTCCTGGAGAAGGAAAAATGAGGCAGGTCCCTCATCTGCAAAGCAGGGGTGCTGATGGGAAAGGAATATATGTCCCAAGAAGAATATCAAGGCAAACTCTGCAGTCACCTGTCACCTCAGAGAAAGACAGAAGGCAGTATTTGTGGAAGAGATGAGACCAGTGCATGGCGGACACTGGTGATTTTGGAGCACCTTTTAACTAGAGGAATTATTAGTGAGGTGCTGAAAGTTGCTGCCACCAACTGGGCATCAGGCAGACTTGGGGTTACAAATCACTTTCACTTCATAAACTGTGCATTTCCATCAAAATGGTAAACAGGTTTTACTGTAGTCAAAGAGGTTAGTTTTGAAGCTGGTATTATTTTAACCAGCAAAAATAGAAATTTTAAGCAATAACTGGAAAAACTTTACACACAACTACTTTTCCTGATGATTTATACAGCAGGACATGGTTAAAAGACTTATTCAGTTGAGACTATAATAGCAATAAGCAGAGAGAATGCCTTTTAAATGCTATTCAAATTCAAAATCAGAATTGGTACTTGGTTTAAAATTTATGGAAAAACCTTTTATGCAGAGATTCTACTTTTATTAATTTGTGCCATATATAAATTTGCACATCTACAAAAATAGGTGTTCATAATTTGGGAATAGCAAAAAAATAAATTAATATAATCAAGAGAGCCATCATTAGGGAACAATTTTAGCCACATTATGAGATTCTGTACACCAAGAGGATGCACAAGGTACATCCATATGTATTAACAGATGGATGCACAAAAGGTATACGGAAGTGAGCAAGGTTTAGAACAGTATGTACAATATATTATATGTAATTAAATAGGTCACATGCTATACATAGACATGTATATGTATATATTATGTATATATATTTGCATATGGATACAGATGCCCACAATAGGTCTACAAAAATATACATGAAAATGGTGTCTGAGAGGTAAGAGGGACATTTTTTTAATTGTATATCCTTTTAAATATTATTTTTTACTTCTCCAAATACACACACACACACACACAGATAACATGAGAATTCTAAAAATAAAAACCTTTATATTAGAAAGATTCATTTTTATATTAGTATATGATATACTACACTGTAAATGTTAATTACAATTATTTTTTAAATCTTTATATGTATATGTAAATTCTTACAGATAATGTGAGAGCAAGGCATACTCATAATTACTGTTCTGCTAATAACACTTTTTTAGGAAGGCTTTATGAATCATTTGCAATAGGATAATATCTATGTCAGTGACCAAAAACGGCAAGGAACACAGAGAGGTATTTCCCTATAATCATAAAAAAGTAAAACCCAAGAGAAAGAAGTGCTGGTGTGAGTAAAACTAGGGACATTCTGTTAAGCAACAAAGTAAAGCTTAGTTTCTGTTTTCACATTGAGTTGGTGCCTCTGGAGGAAACAGCACTGGTTGGTGACAACACATAGAGATGAGACAAATGTCTAGAGGGGCCTAACATCTCTCTGCAGATTTTCACCCCCAAAATTAAGCCCCACTTCCTCTCTTTCTACAGGAGCAATGCCATCAAGCTTAGCTATTAATATGTATAGCAGAAATATATAAATTTTAAGGAAGAATGCTAAACTAACTCAGGTCCTTTGAAGAACATATGAAAATCAGAGCTTCAGTTCATATGTTGAACTTGCTTGCATGGGCCCTGCACACAGCAATGAATGTCTGCTGCCTGATCAGAATCAGTCTTAATATGATAAGCAAATTTCCTTTCCAACACTGTTGGAGTCCTGGACTTATTTTCCACAAAGGCCAAGTTGGAACTAAATTAATCATAACTATTTCCTGGGGCCATAAAATCATGCATATTTTACCAAAGCCCAAGCACGTGGCCCTGACCATCACCTTTCCCTCCATGGTCTAGACCAAGACTCAAAAACAAGTCCATTCAGTTTACTGCACTTTTTCTTCCTGTGCTGGGCCATACAAACATAAATTGTACTCCATATATAGTTAAAACAGCCCATAACAAAAATGAATAAAGGAAATGTTCAGCCACAGAATCGGATAGGACATCATTGACTGGTGATTCAGGATCATAGGATCAAGCTACAGAACTTCTCAAAAAGGAGCAACAGTGAGAATGAAAAGAACTTAATAAAAACCTCTGTGTATGCATACTGTCCAGGCTCATTGAACAGACTCCTCCAAGGACATAAAATGGATCATTTACAGTTGAGCCTTCCGCTTCTACAGAGGCTTGAATTTAAACAATCTCACAAAAACAAATTTTTCTTTCAATCTGAACAATTTTAAGGAAAATGTATGCCCACCCTTCTTCAATTTAGGGAACTGACAGTCCTTATACAGTCAACCTGCCTAATTTAAATATTTCCTGCTGAAACATTTCCTTTAATAGGTACTAGGAAGCCAATGAAATGCTCAATTGCATGTACATAACACATAAACCACTGGTCAAAAACACTCCTCTAAGGCCGGCCACAGAAGCATCAGTGCCCTCATTGAAATGAAGAGCCCCCTTTCAACCCAAAAGAACACAAGTTCTCAAAAAATGTGCCCTGCTCTGCCTCCATGGTAGACATTGGAAAGACAGTATCAACCAGAAAATCCAGTCCCTAATTTTAGTAAGCATAACTCAGAAGAGAGCCAACCCTTGACTGTGTATTCCCTGTCATTAGAATTCCTTTCTTTCCTTGCCCCCTTACTAATAGAGCATCCGCAAAGGTGCCCACAAGGTAAGGACTTTCCCCTAAACACAACGGAATTGGTAGGGAGGGAACGCAACGGGTTTCCCTGTGCCTTTCAGTCACAGCTCCTCCCCTTCTTCCTCAAAGAACACTTCTCGCCTCCAAAAATCGGCTTCGACAATGGCCCAGGAGTCCTTTTAACCATGGCATCCCCTCTAACGCAGAAATCTTTAAAAAGCAGAAGCTAAGTGGTTTAGCCTCGAACAGGGCGAGGGCTGGACACCCCCTGCACTTCTAAAGTGCCCCCTGGAGATCTTGTCAAGGATCCTTCTGGTGTGGAGAATCAACCCTGTTAGTTCCCTCGGGATCTTGATACTAGGGAAGAGAGGGAGGGGAGACCCACACCAAAGGAGCTGGCCCGTTCAGTTACCCTTTAAGCGCGTCGTGTCCTCCGCCGCCTCTTCTCTTGGCCCGGCTAGCTCTGGTTTCCTTCACGTTCCCAGCCTCCAAATTGGCGTCCGCCCCATGGCTCGTGTAGGACGCTAAGAGCACGGTAAATCCCAGGACGACCTCCAGCAGCCCTCCTCGCCGCATGATGCCGAGCGGCCGCCGGCTCCCGCCGCCTCTCGCTGCGCCCCGGGCTCGATCCGCGGCCGCCGCTGCGCCCTAGAGCGCGCCGCGCCGCCGGGGTCCCGCTCTCCCGCCGCCCGTCTCCCGGGCCGGGCTCCTCCCGCCTTCTCCAGGCGCTGCTCCCACTTCAGGCGGCCCCTGCCAGCTGCAACAGACAAATCGCGGAGGCAGGGGAGACGTTCAGGGCATCGAGATGCTGAAGCTTAGGGTCCCCATTCCCGAGCCCAGCCCGAGCGCCGCCTGAGCGTGGCGCAGTTACTTTGGGTAAGTGAAGACCGTTTGGTCCACGGCTGGCCGAAAAGCCCAGGCCCCCGCCGGCCGCGGTTCCAGCCAACCTCTCGGCCTCCCAGACACCGCCTGAAAAGCGCGCCGCAGAGTACCCATGTCCCAAGCAGTTCTAAACCCCGGGGCCAGTTCGCTGAGTTTATTTTCTTTAATGGCACAAAATGCGCGCGATGCGCGCCTGAACGCCCCAGCTTCCCCGACGGTCCTCCCCGCCAAGCCGCGGGGCTGGAAGCCCGCGGCGCCGTCCCCGGCCGGCTCCGGGCGCTGCCACCGCCCCCCAAGCATCTGACGCGGAGCCCGGCACCGGGAGCCCCGGGCCAGGAAGCTGTCAGGCAGGGGAGGGCCAGCGCCAGCTGTGAACGTTCCGGGACAGCCCCTCACCCAGTCCCTGTCCCTGCCCTGCGCGCGGCGCAAACGCAAAAGCCTCCGTGGCTGCAGCTCCAGCCCCGGTGGCCGCCCGACCCCTGCGGGGACCCTGGCTGCACCCACTGGAGAAGCGGCGCCTCCGGCTCCCGAGGCTGCGGCGGCTGTTCCTCGGTCCCGGCCGCGGCAGCCGCTGCCCCACTCCTCCCGCAGCTGCCCCAGCTGTGGCCGCCTCTCCGCCTGTGGCACCCACAGTCTCTGCCGCGGCTCCCGCGGCCCCCTCCTTTCCCCACCTCTTCAAGTATCGTCTGCGCAGCGGTTTCTCGCGAGAGAAATACTTTTTTAAAAAAAAGAAAGAAAAAGAAAATGACACCCCCTCCTACATCCCCCTCATCGCCACCCCACCCCTCCGCCCCATCCATCCTCCCTTTCCACTCCCCTTTGCCAGCCACCGCCTCAGCGCGGGGGCCTCCCTCGCTCACAGGATTAGCGCAGTTGGGAGGAGGCAGAGGTGATCAGGTTCTGTCCGGCCTGGGATTTTTCGTTTTGGGGTGAGGAGCTAGGGGAATGGGAAAAAGTGGAGTAGCGGTTCAGCTCTCTCCGCCGCTGGGAGGTCTAGACCCAAGATTAGCCTCTCCCGTGATCTGGGAAGCCTGACCCGCGCGGAAAGCTTTGCCACCTGCACCAAGAATGCGCGCTGCAGACGGTGGCCACGAGGCCCCAGCGCCCCCCGCGCGAGGGGAGTCGCGTCCTGGCTGCCCGCGCCTCCCCGGCTCCGCCTCACTGCGACTCTCCCGCCCGGCACCGAGCGGAGACGGGAGTCCGGGAGGCTGGGGCAGGACGCATAGCGGGAGGCGGCACCCGTAGCTGCAGGGGCTGGTGTGTGGTGGTGTAAGGGGTCTCCACCGCTGCCACTTGCCCCCTAAGCGTCGGGTGCCCACTCTGAGGCACTGCTCTTCTGAAGCTCAGGTCAAGCTACCCAGGCTGATCCAAGATGCTGCAATTGCCTGAGTGCGATCCTTCTGATCCAGAGGCCTGTGAATGTTAGAAGCTGAGATTTGGGATGGGGGTGAAGGGATGGTCTTCCTGGCCAGCCTACAGCTAACTAAGATTGGGTTTATCCTAGACAATCCTAGTTTACCTCCCCAACTCTCTCTCTCTCTCTCTCTCTCTCTCTGTGTGTGTGTGTCTCCAGGACAAGCAAGGCACAGTGACTTTGGAGAATGCAGTATTTATGGCATCCTTATATGGATAAGGCCCAGTGTTGCCTATATTCTATAAGGAGAGCAGGAAATTGCACCCTGGGCCCTGGCCACTGGAACTGGAGACGCCAGAAAATCCCCAGGTAGCAGCCACAGCTGTCAAGCCAAAAGTAAGAGCTCAGCAGCACAAACAGGAATTCTGTTGAAGGGGGCTTTCCTTATTTGCAATTGCTTGTGCCTAGATAATAGTGTATGGGGACCTTGGCAAGTTATTTAACCTCTTTCCCATTGCCAGATGGAAATAATAATGTTGACCACACCAGTTATCATGGGGATGATGAGCCTGCTGAACAATGACAAGTGAACATGAAGATGAAAACAGTGAAACTGTCAAAAATATGAGCCCATTTAAAGTCATAGTTCTAGAAGTATGTGGTAGCTTAAGATCTCACCTGTAAAACTTCTTTTAGCAGATCTTTGAGTTGGTGGCGTGGTCAGACACATTTGGTTGATATTCATCCAAGATGTAAATTTACTGAGCACCACCTATGTACCAATTTGCTCATGATCGAACCTGGCTCCTTGGTGAGAAAGGCAGATGTTTTTTCCTTCACACAGCAGATAATCTACAGGGAAACTTGACTTGAAAAAAATAATGACCCACTTGTTAAGTGGGAAGAGGAAGAAATACTGGATGCTTGCTTGGAGGATCTGTAACAGGGGTACTTGACCTAGGTTGTGACTAATCAGAGAAGGCTTTCCTGAGGAAGTGCTATTTAACTTACGTCCAAACACATAACTAGACTTTACTTATGATAAGTCTTTCAATTCTAGCTATACAGTAGAATGACCTGGGACCATTAAAAAAAAAAAATTGACAGCACAAACCAGCCCCCAGAGTTCTGACTTAAATAGCCTCAAGTGGAACATCGATGTGGACATTTTTTTAAAAGCTCCCCAGGTATGGAAAAGTAAGGAAGTTGTTCAGACAGGGAAAGAGGTCTAAGCAGAAGAATCATTGCTCAGGAGAAGCAGGGCTGTTGGAGATCCAGGAAGGTCCCACGATATTCTGGACTGTTCTACACCCTCTGTGGAATCTGGAAACCGCCCACTTTCATTACATTCCAACAGCATGTGAGACACTGCGATCTCTTAGAATCTCCTACTCAGTGACATGCTGCACAGCAGCAACTGAACACAGGCTTTTCTAAGGTTTTTGCCCACAAAACAAAAAACAAACCTTGGTACCCTGCAAGCCCCCTTCCAACATTTCTGAACATTTCTATTAGGTACTCCTAACTCAATTCCGAACTGCCTTCCTGGGTTTTACTTCTAAGAAAGAGATTTAAATTAAAGCTTGCTTCTGGCCTTTGCCCTTTCTTTCCTCTTTTTCCCTTGGCCTTCCCTTCAGTAGAGCAAAGACTTTCTACTTCCTCTTCATATTGCTTGGGAGCCCTAGAACCCACAAAACACCCTTTTTGGGCAATAAGTCTCATGGCTTAACCAAAAGGGGATAAGAGAAAAAAAAAAACTGATCACTGGAAGAGAAATGCACTTTTAAATATGTAAGAAATACTCCTCACTATCTAGGCAATGTACATATAACAGAGCAGCATGCTACTAATAACAAAATTTGGTAACAAATACAGAAAACCATGTCTTTTCAATAAGATTTTCTTGATGCCAGGTGATCCAGGAGCCCCTCTTTTTAAACTTATCGCTGTTTATAACACTCTTTGTAAAATAAGTCCAGGCTAGAACTCCCTTGTTCCTTGTCTTCATTTCAAAGGATTCTACCCATTGTAAGATAATCTGCTCAAATTCCTCCTTGTTCATGAGACATTTTGCTCAGGATGTCTCTCCTGGTCAAACTTCATTGCACCTAACTGAATCATTCATTTAATAATGTATTAATTGTAATATGTAATTATAGTATGCTTTACTATGTGTCAGGCACTATGGCAGGCACTGACAATTAGAATATTTATATATTGTTTTGGTGAACTATAATTTTTTTTCTGTAATTATTGTACTTATTCTGCCTAGCTGGATTACGGACCCTTAAGGACAAGGCTATATTCCTTATTCAAGGAAATGGGTACCATGCACTGAAAACTGTTACAAAAGATAACTACTTTGTCGGCTGCTGTTTGATCATTTAGTCTTCCGCTATTTTTGCTTCCAGACCACTCTCATTACTCTATATCTACTGAATAAATATCTGTGTCAGCAGTCTTTGTCTATAAGAAAACTAACGCTGGATAATTTAAACAAACAAAAAAAAATGCTTTTATGTATTATCAGCGTATAAGATGGCTCGTTGAACTTGACTCTGGAATAAAATGGGAACTAATGCAGTTCTGGGTAGAGGCAGCAGAAACAAATGGAGAAACTCTTCAAGGTAAGACTGTTTTAGTGACTCAATTCCAACTATTTTAGTCCTTTTGCCACCTCTCTTAGGATTCAAATTCAAAGACTAGGGTCCAATTGGCCTAGCTAATTTAAGAAACCTGCCAAAATTCCTAGTCAGGGGATGATGGAGCACCCTGGTGCACAGTCCTAACAAGATGCCTGCTATGGAAAACGGGTTACTCCATAAAGGATGACCAAAACACTATGACCCAAAACTGGGGGCACTGATGCTTGTCACACACACACACACACACACACAATGTCTGGTTGTCCCCTGTACCACCTCAAGAGCTTTCAAAGGTGTTTAGTGTTTTCTGAGATCAAGCATTTCCAAGAGCCTAAGAAGAATATTCTAAAATCAGATTCTAGGTCTTTTATTGAAAACTAAAGCATTACTTTGTGAGTTAACTAGACTCTCATGTAGCCCCAATTCTCTCCATTAATGGTGGCAAATAGATCTTTCATAATACAACCAGTCATAGCATCAAAAACTAGCTTTGGACTCAGAGTGCAATACTGCTCACATTGTAGAATTTTGAAGTTACAAAAACAGAAAGCATATATGACAGCTACCAGAAACCATACCTACTTACATCAGAAAAACAATACCCAATCAATCACATACATCATCTCTAATCCTCACCACAACTTCTGAAAAATATGAGCACAATATTTCTTATCATCTTCCATTAAGAAGTGGAGGCTGTTGGGCACCTGAGTGGCTCAGTGGGTTAAGCATCTGCCTTCAGCTCAGGTTGTGATCCCAGCATCCTGGGATCAAATCCTGCCTGGGGAAAAATCCCATCTCAGCAGGGAGTCTTCTTTCCCCCTGCCTCTTTTCCCACTCATTCTCTCAATCTCTCTCTCTCTCTCTCTCTCTCTCTCTCTCTCACATAAATAAATAACATCTTGAGAGAGAGAGAGAAAGAAAAAGTCCAGGATGAAAAACTATGTCTGAACTAAGCTGAGATCCTCACCAAGCTGCCAGCTAAATGTAGCTACAAGTGTGAACCCAGTTGATCAACAGAACTGCCCAGTGAACTCACAAAATAAAGATATCATTGTAGTTTTAAGACTCTCAATTATTAGGGTGATCTATTATACAAGGATAGATAACTAATACAAACTTAGGAGGGGGACTATTTCTCAATTTCAATAGCCAAATAAACTCACATTCCGAAAAGTCAAGAAACTCACTCACATCACAAAACTAGTACTAGAAGCAGGGCTAGGTTCTGAACCATGCCTTTGACAATAAGTAAAGGGTACTTTTCATCAGCACTACCTTGTCCATCTGCCACAAAGATGCCAGTCAAGATATATGGCTGATGTAGATGGGAGCCACCCCCATTATCCATAACAAATGGTATTATTCTACATAATTCATTCCTTGAGCTTCTTTGCAGTCTGAATGTACACAGCATCCTATGTGAGAGCTCCATTTACTCCATGCTACAGTCATGAAGATCTCCCCAGGAAGTGAAGTGATCACTACAGCTTCCTCATCATTCTTCCTCATCATTCTTCCTCATCACTCTGTGTGTTGAGGAAAGCCTTAAGGCTTACAGCTATTGATGGAGCCCTGCTACCTCACATTGCCTGATTGTGCTTTAGATGTTCCATCCTGGGAGGTAATAGGAATGAATGGCTCTGGGTATTGAAAAAGAACTGAAGGTAGAGTTAAGTTGCCTGCTCACTAGCAACAATAATAATAAAGATAGTAATAAAATAGATAATAAAATCATCTAATTTTCTAATAAAAATAAAAATAATTATCTAATAAAATAGAATTTAAGATAATATACAAATACATAAATATATATGTCATATAGTATATAAATATGTGAAAAAATATATAACAAAATAAAAATAATTATCTAATAAAAATAGAAGTACTATATATGTCCCATTTATTGTTGTTGTTGTTGTTGTTGTTGTTTAGTTCATGTATTCTTTTAACCGAATTCAGTTGAAAGTGAGTCACAATATGCCAGCCATTGTCAGAAGCTGAGGATTTGACTGTGAGGGAGCTGCCATATCTGCCTGTGAGAATCACAAGGTCTAGGGCATTGGAAGAGACACCTTTAATGACAACTACCATTTCTTAAGGCTGGGTTATGCAAGCACGGTGTTCAGTGGGAAGTTAGTAATGTTCTTCCCATTTTACAGTTTGAGAGAGTTTGAGTTTAAGGAAGGGCATTTTAAGATGACATAAACAGATATTCCTTTTAAAGAAAAGTTGTACGTGTTTGTATCTGTATTTATATTCAGGCTCCTAAAAATTCCTCAATGTAAAATTCTGGCTTTGTGAAGGGGAAAGGTGAAAAAAAAAAAACCACTTTAAAATGTATGCATGCTAGAGAAGGAATGTGATGTTCTTCATTTTAATTATTTTCAGGGGTTTTATTATAGAAATATTTTAGCTACTTAAAGAAAATGGCATTTTTGGGTATGTATTTTCCCATAATCCCACCACCCTCACACAATTGTTTTTATTTATTTATTTATTTTGCTTTTCTCTCTAGTCTGTGCCCATATGGTACAATTTACACAGTCTAACCAAGGTGTGCATGTGTATAATTTAAGGTTCTGCCAAACAGGGAAGAGAATTTACTCGGCACTGCAGTGTTTAATCTTCACATTTTGCAGAAGTTTCTGGGTGAGGTCTGCCTAGCTGTACTTCTGGCAGAAAGCATGCACAACTGTTAAATTATATTATTGAAATAACTTTCATTACCTCAATCCCCCAAAGCAAACAGTTCCTCCCCACCCAAAACAAAAGCTCTGCTTCCCAGACTTCATTTCATCTGTGTTAGCCATAAGTTCTGTGATCCACCCTGGTATTCCCTGTCATTTTTTTTTTTCCACCAGACATAACAGATACCAGCCCAACAGCAGAGGGGACTAGAGAAAAGGCCTGGACAAGAAAGGACATAAGGTTTTATCCATCACAAATTAAAAACGCCTTCTCTCGCAGCCCCATTCAATAGCATTTGCCAAAGACTAAATAATTTCATTTAGTACCTTATGTCTTTACATTTCTAATATGTAAGGCAGTAAAGACTGGAATTCATTCTCTTCATATGGATATCCAATACAAATTACTGGATAATCTACCTTTTCCCCAATGACGTTATGTTAGGCTTATATCAAATTTTCATATAATAAAAAAGTATGCTTCTTCACCCTCTAAAAAAAAAAAAAATAGCATTTGCCAAACACCAGCTCTGTGCTCCACGCTCTGGTAGACCCCACAGGAGCTACCATGAAGGGTCAGCCCTGGGTCCTCCCAGAAAGGTTACACCCTCTCTCAGGAGGGAGACATCAGTGTCTATAGCAGAGGTCAGCAAACTTTCCATAAAATGACAGGCACTAAATATTTTAGGCTTAGTGGGCAGAGAGGTGAAAGAAAGCAAATTTCCACAAAATGCACTGAGAAAAATTAATATTTATAGGCACTGGATTTAAATATCACATAATATTCACATGAAACAAAATACTAGTCTCCTTTTGAGTATTTCAACAATTTAGAAGTGCAATAATCATTCTTAGCCTGCAGGCCGTATGAAAACAGCCAGTGGGATGAGATTAGACCCGAGGTTTGGGCTGTGGTTTGCCAACCCCTGAGGAATAAGACAAAAGCAAGCACAGAAAATGGCTGGGGATTAGCCTGCAAAGTACAAAGCACCAAGACAGAAGTCCAGGGAGGAGAGAGGTGGGGTGGGGTGGGATGGGGTGGGCTTGTCCAGTCAGGAAGACTTAATGGAAGAGATGGGATTTAAGCAGAGCCTTGAAGGGAGGATAGGATTTGGCTGCCTAAAACAGTCTGGGAGAACATTCCAGCAGAACCGATGTGTATGAGGCAAAGGCACACAGGGAGGAAAGATCATGGGCCAAAGGAGACTATGAGGTGTTTCCCCATCCTTCACTGTGACATATCTCCAGCTCTCCAAGGCTTCTGTGACACGCCCTGGGCCGGGTGCTGATGGAGGGGAGGGGTCCTGGGCTTGTGGGAGGAGGCCTTTAAACCACCATGATTAATCGTGTTATATGAATATTTATAGTATTCATCATCCAAACTTGTTGGAAACACAGATCCATCAGATCGGTAGTTTAAAACTGAGAGAGCACAAACTAGACTTTATTTTTCTTCATCAGGAGACTGTTCAGTTACCTAGTAGTCACCTATTTTAAGGAATTTCTGTGGACAATTAGTTTTTCTCAGGATCTTAATAATATTCTAATCATACCAGGAAATGTCACATGCCCTAACCCAAATTTTCATGGCCAGTCTCAAAGTTTGAATCGAGTTAAGAATGACAAGTAGCTTTGCTTAGTGGCATTTATTTTTTCCCGCAGGTTTTTGTTTTTACTTCCAATCTGAATTTTCTCTAAGAAGTTAGTAATGAGTAGCTACTAGTAAGTAGGGAATACCTTAAGAAAAAAAAACATTCTTCCTGGCTGACTTTATCTATTCCCATGATTTCACCTCCTGCTCAGAAAATACTACTAACTCCTAGATCTGTATCTCCAGCCTAGATTTTCCCTAGAGCTTCAAATTTAGTTGCCCAAGTTCCTGCTGGATGTCTCCACCTCATCCTCCCACAGGCTGGGCAGCAGCCTCCAAGATCATCCCCAAAGATCTCTGCCTCTTGGTACTCATGCCCTTGGGTAATCTCCTCCCCTTGAATGTGGGCTAGACCTAGTGATTCACTTCTAGCAGCTAAAGGGTGGAAGAAGTGTCAAGATGTCACTTGTGATATCAAGTTACAGGAAGACTTGGATTCCATCTTGCTTGCCCTTTCTTGCTCTCCTGTTTGTTCATGTTGCTGGAAGCCAGCTGCTGTGTTCTGAGAGGCCCTATGGAAAGGCCTTGTGGCAAGGAACTGGGAGACCCCAACAACCAGTGAAGATCTGAGGCCTTCAGCACAACAGTCCTGGATGAACCCACTTCTGCTAACAACCATAGGTGAGCCTGGAAGCCTCCCACTGAGAACACAATCCCAGCCAACAACTTGATTGCTGCTGCAAGAGGCCTGGAGCCGGAGGCACACAACTGAGCCGTGCCCACAGAGACCCACAGAAACAGGGATAATAAATGTGTGGTGTTTGCCGCCACTAAATTTTGAGCTAATTCATTCCACAGAAATAGATAAATGGTGTATCAGCAAACTCCCTAAACGTATTCCTTCCCCTAAACTCTATTCCTGTTGCCAGGACTGCCATGTACCCACTCGCCTATACCTACAGTGGGCTTGCTAGACATCCTTCATTTGTGTTTCTTGCATCTACAAAAGCTCAGATGTTCTGTATTTTTCTATCACAATTGACACGACTTAGTAAGCTTAAAATTTGCCTCCTATGTGTTCCATTTGGAAATCAAGCCATTTGTGCTACATAATATGCTGTAGCAGGAAATTCCTCTATTTCTACAAGATTTTCTGGGGCACCTGGGTGGCTCAGTGGGTTAAAGCCTCTGCCTTTGGCTCAGGTCATGATCCCAGGGTCCTGGGATCAAGCCCCACATCGGGCTCTCTGCTCTGCGGGGAGCCTGCTTCCCCCTCTCTCTCTGTCTCTGTCTGCCTCTCTCCCTACTTGTGACCTCTGTCTGTCAAATAAATAAATTTTAAAAAAAAGATTTTATGCTAGCAACAATATTTGTGACATCATATTAGATAACTTTCCACCGATAATCAACCCCTGGGAAGTATCCAAAGTAATAGAATGGGAAAAAGGAGAATCTGGGAAACTCTAGAAAATGATGCCTCCAGTTTGAATGTTAACCACACAAATAGGGATGAGACAAGCATGGGATTAGAAGACACCTGTGGGTCCTGGTCTGGGCTTCACTCCTAATCTGCTGAATTCTTGGCAACTTGCTTTACTCCTGGGAGCCTCAGTTTCCTCTTCAAGAAAATGAGAGTGTTAAATTTCAGTGGAAAGCAGAGCCATGGGTGTGTTGCTTTAAGATGAACTACGGAGTTTGTCAGACTTCAGATTCCTGCCCCTAATATTCACACCATCCTGATTCAGTAGGTCTGAGATATGGCCTAGGAATCTGTATTTCTAAAGTGACCAGCTCCCTGAAGTATATCCAGGTATAGAAATCCTTAATTTTACCCTCTCAAAGGAAATTTACAATTCTATAATTGTGCTATAATTGCCAAGCAGTTTGTGTTTTATGCCAGTTTTACTTTGCATGGACTTTAAAAACTTGCAAAAATTAAAAATGCTTAGAATGATTGTGCATGTGTGCATATATGCATAAAGGGATTCTACGCACAATTTCCAAGGTGTGTGGAGTGGCAGTTTCCCCACAACACCAAGGAGCAATTCTTGGACACCAGTGAGGTGTCCCATAATTCAACTCCGTTCCGACTCTCTACCGGAGATAACATCATATTCCTAGGGCTAAGGACTCAGTCTCATGAGGTTGCCCTCCACTTGAGACACCAATCACATGCCCGCTTTGTTATCTGTGCTTCTGACCAACCGACTACAGACCGGAGGTTCCAACAGCTCCCTTCTTGGGTTACAGGTTAAGGGCTCACTCCTGTAAGACTGCCTCCTCCTCCTCAGGTGCCAGTTGCAAGTCCAAGTTTGTCCTCTGTACTTCTGACCAAATGGCTGTAAATCAGACATTCCCATTACCCTCCTTGAGTTTAATTAATGAATGAGCTCATAACTCAGAGAAGCATTCTACTTACTAGATGACAGGTTTGTTACAAAAACAGATAACCTGTGAAGAGCCAGATGGAAGAAATACAGTGGACAGGGGGTGGAGCGCCTATGCTATTTCAGAGTACACCACTCTCCCTAAATCTAAACACGTTCACCAGTCTGGAAGTCTCCAAATCCTTTCCATTTTTTTGTGTTTTTATGGAAGCTTCATTGCATAAGCATGATTGATTAATTAATTGGCTATGGGTGATTGATTCAACCTCCAGCCCATTTCCTCTCCCCCAGGAATCAGGGGTTGGGACCAATATTTCTATCCCTCTATTCGTGGTTGGTTCTGCTGGCAAGGAGTCCCCATCCTTAGGGGATTTCCAAAAGTCTTCTCATTAACATAAACCCAATTGTGGTGGAAAGATACCTGTTATGAATAACAAGACACCCATTTACCTTTTTGCCTCTGAAGCTTTTCAGGAACTGAGGAAGAGACCAAATATTACAACAAAAGATGCTCCCACTGCTCTCATCACTCAGGAAATTCTGAGAGAGTTTTGGAAGCTGTGATCCAGGAACTGTGGACAAAGACCAAATATATATGAGAAATACATTTTGGTAACCTAACTGACAAAACATATATTTCCTATAATCATGAAATTCCATTTTCTCCTATTTTGTCTCCTTCTAAAACCCTAATGGATCTCCTTGCATAGTGACTGGGACACATTCACCTCATTGGGATACACACAGGAGACTATGACAAGTCTATTGGAATTGAGTGAAGAGAGGCACAAAGGTCCAGGAATACTAAAGACAAACAGGTTGGCAGGTGGGGTTCTTATATTGACAGTACTGTTTGGTATTGCATAGAATAATGAGAAGTAAAAGATATTGGCCCAGAAGAACTTAGAGACTAGATGAGAGTATATGTGTGTGTGTGTGCATGCATGCACACACAAGAATTAGCCCATCTTCTCTGAACCTGAAAGCCAATCTCAACATAGTGCCACATTTCATTTGTTCAAGCTGCCACAACAAAATACCATAGACTGGGTGGCTTAGATAACAGACATTCGTGTCTTGCATTTCTGAAGACTGGCAAGTCCAAGATCAAAGTGCTAGCCTAAGCAGCCATGTGGAAAACAGTTTGGAGGTACCTCAAAAAGTTTAAAACAGAATTACCATATAATCCAGTAATTCTACTACTGGGTATTTATCTAAAGAAAACAAAAACACTAATTCAAAAAGATACATGTATCCCTAAGTTTATTGCAGCATTATTTGCATTATTTACAACAGCTAAGATATGGAAGCAGCCCAGTGTCTATTGATAGATAACTGGATAAAGAAGATGTGGTATATTATATACATATAAATATATATAATACATATATATAAACACATTGACCACAATGGAATATTATTCAGCTATTAAAAAAGGATGAAATCTTGCCATTTATAACAACATGGATGTATCTAGAGGATAAACTGCTAATTGAAATAAGTCAATCAGAGAAAGATAAATACTGTATGATTTCACTCACATGTAGAATTTAAGAAACAAAACCAGTGAACAAAGGAAAAAAGAAACAACAACAACAAAAAAAACCAGACTCTTAAGTATAGAGAACAAACTGACAGTTGTTAAAAGAGAGGTGAATAGGGAAATGGGCGACATAGGTGAAGGGAATAAAAGCACACCTACTCTGATGAGCAATGAGGAATATATAGAACTGTTGAATTACTATATTGTACACTTGATACTAATATAACACTGTATGTTAATTAGAGTGGAATTTACAAATAAATAAATACATTTTTAAAGCAATAGCCTATTCAGTTCCTGGTGTAGGGGCAGAAAACTTTCCCTTCTTCTCTTCTAGGTTCTTTGGCTGGTCTAAAAATTAAATTCACATGAGATAGATTAACAAAAAAAAAAAATTAATTTTGAGCAGCATAAAAAATATGAAACTTGGGCTCCCGGGTGGTTCAGTTGGTTGAGCAGCTGCCTTCAGCTCAAGTCATGATCCTGGAGTCCCAGGATCAAGCCCTGCATTGGCTCTCTACTCAACAGGGGGTCTGCTTCTCCCTCTGACCTTCTCCCTCTCATGCTCACTCTCTCTCTCTCTCTCTCTCTCAAATAAATAAAATCTTTTTAAAAAAGCATGAAACCCAAAGAATCAACCAAAGCATGCAGCTTTTACATATTTTAGACGAATAATAAATTTGTGAAGAATTAATAAGACAAAGAAGTTTGGACTTGGGATACTAAGTAAGCAAAGAAGCAACAAGATTTGTTTACACAGTTTCAACCCTAACTTCCTTATTTCTGGTGGTAAGGGGACTAAGGAGCATCAGAGTGCCCTTGTACCAACTGCTTTTTAAGGAACTCTAATTTAAAATATATGCCAACATGACATATTTCAGGGTGGCATATTCTGCTCCCCTTCACTGGTAAGGGCAATATCTCTGGGTTACAGATGGTGATCTTCTCTCTGCACCCTCATGTGGCAGAGAGCAAACACTCTCTTCTTCTTATAGCCACTAATCCCATCATGGGTGTTCCATCCTCATAATGTCATTTACCCCTAATTACTTGCCAAAGATCCAATCTCCAAATACCATCATATTGGGGGTTAATACGTCAACATATGAATTTTGAGGGTACACAAATATTGAATCCGTAACACACACACACGGAACAGAATGTGATTTAATGAGAAAACACCTGACACAATCTTCGATAAGAAGTTATGTAAATCTTTAGTGAACTTCTCCTGAGGAGGTGTAAAGGGAAAATTGTGCCACACCACACAAGGCAAGGCTTTCTCTACTGTGGAAACTCTCCCTTCCACTCCTCTTTTCTCTGTCTCCAAATCTCTCAGATCAACCATTTCACCTACCCTGACTCTGGTTCTCTTCCTCTCCTCCCTCCACTGTCTCCTGGCATTCTTCAGCCTATCTCCCTGTCCACAAGCCCTTTGCTAGGTAGAGTTACTTCTCCCTTCAATGTTCCACAAAAGAAAAGGGTTCGCCTGGGATTCTCTTTCAGTTGAAGGGAGACACAGGGTCATAGATACATCTAATATAGTATTTTTAACCTGTACACTAAGAAAACGGAACCAACAATATATGGTAAAACATACTTAAAAACTAAGTGGGTAGAGAATTGGAGATCTAGATGTTCAGAGGAGAAAGTGTGAACTCTATGCCATAAAGGCCATGGAGAAAAGAAGAGATAAGGCAAGGGTTGAAAACTTGGGACAATCTTTTACAGATGAGTAGTAGAGCCCTTCTGTCCCATGGGAAAAGGAACTCTTGTAAAAGGGAGGGCCAAAGATAGGGAAGTATACCACCTGTTTAGAAAAATGGATAAAACCAGGTGACCTATAAAGAGGAAAAAGGGTAAATGATGAGATTAGGAAGTGGAGCCAGAAGATTGAAGACTTAAGGAAATATAACTCATTAAAGACTATGGAGCATGGGAGTGACACGATTTAGAAAATTAATTCTTTGTCACTATGCTGGAGGGACTGAGGAAGAGAAATTTTTTTAAGAAAGGAGGTCAGGGAGCTAATGCAGCCTCTGGGTCTCAGTGATAAGGGTGAGCTCCAGGGATGTTGGCAGCACACATTAAAACAAAATAGAAAAATTACTGTGTGACTTCAGGGTAGAACCATCATGGCTGGGGAAATGATTGGATATGAAAAGCAGTGGAGAGGTGAAGCCAGAGATGACAGTGAGACTTGAAACTGGTTAGATGGGGGATGAACAGGAATGAGACTGGAGAAGGAGAGAAATTGGGAATGTGGGAGAAAGAAGATGGTGAGTTTGATGCTTCTTACATGTAGCAGTTCTAAAGGCAGCCTACCTGAGCTGAGCAGCCAGTAGGCAAAGGAGATGCAAGTGTTGTTTTGAAGAGACTGGGGGTTTAGACTGGTGAGCGCCTGTAAGAAATTATATTTACCAGGTAATTAAAATCGCATTTTCCTATAGTTTGGAGTTTTGTTTCCTACTAAACATGCAGGTTGGCCTGGAAGGGATAACCCTATTGTTAACCAGCATTTGTCCTTTGAGTTTCAGATACATTCTTGGAAACAGATTCTTAGAACAAGGAGGGTAGGAATTTTGAGTAACTAAATAAGAAAGGAGGGACACCCTCTAACTACTAGAAACAGACTCTTCTCCTGTCAAATACTAGGAGAAAAAATAGACCTGCAAACCTCCATTTGTGGTCAAAATTTTAGGAATGACTAAGAAACTACACTCATTCACTTCTGTATAATTTGTGAATGATAAATATTATAACTGCATGTGGATACTCAAGTGACATCAATTAAAGAAAGTTTTGCAAATGTTTTTTATTCTTTTAAGAGAGGACAATTATTTGTTTAAAACCTATATCCAGGGGTGCCTTGGTGGCTCAGTGGGTAAAGCCTCTGCCCTCGGCTCAGGTCATGATCTCAGGTCCTGGGATCAAGTCCCATATTGGGCTCTCTGCTCATCAGGGAGTCTGCTTCTCCCTCTCTCTCTCTGCCTGCCTCTCTGCCTACTTGTGATCTCTCTCTCTCTGTCAAATAAATAAATAAAATCTTTAAAAAAAATAAAACCTGTCTCCAATGTTTACAGCAGCATTATCAACAATAGCCAAGTTATGGAAAGAGCCCAGTGCCTTGTTGACCGATGAATGGATAAAGATGTGGTATATACACAATGGAATGTTACTCAGCCATTCAAAAGAATGAAGTCTTGCCATTTGCATTGATGTGTGGAGCTACAGAGCATTACGCTAAGAGAAATAAGTCAGTCAGAGAAAGACAAACACCATATGATTTCGCTCATGTGTGGAAACAAATGAACATCGGGGGGAAAAGGGGGGCAAACTATAAACACCTAACTATAGAGAGCAAATTGAGGGTCCTTGGAAGTGAGGTGGGTTGGGAATATGTTAAATAGGTGATGGGGATTAAGAAGGGCACTTGTGATGAGCACTGGGGGTAAGTGTTGAACCACTAAATTCTACACCTGAAATTAATGCATATGCTGTGTATTAACTAACAGGGACTTAAATCAAAATTTGGAAAGAAAAAATAAAAATTTTAAGAAATCAAAATAAAACCTGCTTATAAACTGCAATAACAAATTTACATTTCCAGAGTTAAATCTGCAGCTCTTAAGATTTGAGAATATTTTAGAATTACTCTCTTGATCAGGAACGTAGAGGTATATTCCTGTTGTTGATTTTACACCAGAATGTATTCACCTGATGCTCCAGACCACTAACCTCCAACTTTTTACCACCAAAGTCTCCTTTCATTAATTTTTTAAAAATATTTTATTTATTTATTTATTTGAGAGGGAGAGACAGAGATATTGACAGAGATAGTGAGAGAGAGCACAAGTGGGGAGGAGATGGAGAAGCAGGCTCCCCCCTGAGCAGGGAGCCTGAGGTGGGACTCGATCCTAGGATCCCGGGATCATGACCAGAATGGAAGGCAGATGCCTAACCAACTGAGCCACTCAGGCACCCCTCCTTTCATTAATTTTTAACCAGATACCCATGCTTGAAAGATTTTCTTCATATTTATTGGGTAAAAATGAATACCCAAAGGTGCCTGGGTGGTTCAGTTGGTTAAGCGGCTGCCTTCGGCTCAGGTCATGATCCCAGGGTTCTGGGATTGAGTCCCACATTGGGCTTCCCCTGCTCTGTGGGAAGCCTGCTTCTCCCTCTGCCTCTGTCTGCCACTCCCCCTGCTCTCTCTTTCTGTCAAATAAATAAATAAAATCTTTTTAAAAAATGAATATCCATTTTCATCAGTCTAGGGGCCCATCAGCACAAAATAACCATCATTAGAAAGCAAAGTTGAATATCATTAGTTAGCAGACTTATCACTGCTTCCAGGATAGACATTACAACTTTCCTAGGTCCCTAGGAACCCAGGACCCAAGTTAATGGATATTGTTTGGGCCCTTTCCACATTTATTCTTTCCCCTTGGCCCTCACCAAATTCAATGTTGGCTCTGCAAATCTCTTGCTATTTAATACCTCTTTTTCTCAAACTTTATCTTACACTCAAAATGTCTTTTCTCAGTGTGCCTAGTTGGCTCAGTCAGCAGATTGCAACTCTTGATATTGGGGTTGTGACTTCAAGCCCCACACTGGGTGTAGAAAATTTAAAAAGTAAAAGTTGGGATGCCTGGGTGGCTCAGTGGGTTAAACCTCTGCCTTCAGCTCAGGTCAGGATCTCAGGGTCCTGGGATCAAGCCCAACATCAGGCTCTCTGCTCACCAGTAAGCCTGCTTCCTTCTCTCTCTCTCTGCCCGCCTCTCTGCCTACTTGTGATCTCTGTCAAATAAATAAGTAAACAATGATAAATAAATAAATAAATAAATTTTTAAAAAATTAGAAGTTAAAAAGTAAGTATTTCTCTTCCAAAGTGGATAATGCTATTCTATGCCAAGATCTCCTCTTCTGAGCCTATGTGCCCATCCTCCATTTGCCAGGAATGTTAACTGCTAACAGTGAATAGCCATATCCATAACTGAACATTACCTTGGCCACAGGGAAGCATGCAGCCCAAGATGACACCTCCTTCCCAGGGTGTAGTCCAATATTTTCAACTTTCCTAAAAGCCTGCTATGGATAATATAAATTCAGCACTCTTCAATATAAAAGGAAAGAAGACACAAAGTACTACTATCAGGAATAAAAAAGGGGACATTATTAAAAATCCTACAAACATTAAAAGGTAATCATGAATAAATTCATGTGGATGAGTTAGGCAACATAAATGAAATGGAGAAATTTCTTGAAAGGCATAAATTATGAAGCTGATATGTAAGTAATCAAAAACTTAGAGAGACTTTACAGCTACTAAAGAAATTAAATTCATAATTTAAAATATTCTTACAAGGAAAACACCAAGTACAAATAGCTTCGCTGGTATATTTTATCAAACATTTATGAAAGAAATATTAGCAATCCTACAAAAACTCACTAAGAAAAAGAAAGAGGAGCAAACACATCCTAATTCATTTTATAAACTCACCATTGTCCTGATACCAAAACCTAACAAAGACATTATAAGAAAATAAAGGACAGGTCAACATTCTTTAGAATTGTGGGGGCAATAATCTTTAACAAAATTTTAGCAAATTGAACCAAGCAATATATAGAAGGGAAAATGTATTATGAACAAGTGGAGTTTATCCCAAGAATGTAAAGTTGGCTGGACATTCAAAAATCAATGTAGGGGCACCTGGGTGGCTCAGTCAGTTGATCACCCAACTCTTGATTTTGACTCAGGTCATGACCTTAGGGTCATGAGATCAAGCCCTGTGTTGGGCTCTGTGCTCAGCATGACATCTGCTTGAGTTTCTCTTCCTGTACTCCTATCCCCACTCTCTTTCTCTCTCTCTCTAAAATAAATAAATAAATAAATCTTTTAAAAAAATCAATGCAAATCTCCATATTAACAGATTAAAAGAGAACACCCACATGCTTGTCTCAAGAGATACAGAAAAAGTATTTAACAAAATTAAACACCAAATTATTATAAAAGCTTTCAGAAAACTAGGAATATAAGAGAATGTCAAGATAAAGGGGATCTATGAAAAAACTATATTAACATTACATTTAATGATAAAAGACCAAATACCGTCATAACTTTGGATAAGGAACAAGGGTAAGGTAGTTGATCTCACCACTTTGATCCAACCTGCTGGGAGTTGGAACCAATATTATTAGGTATAAAAAGAAATGAAAGACAGACTGCAGAGAGACAAGTAAAACTGCCACAGACAAAGTGATCAGGTACATAAAATATTCTAAGAATCTATAAATAAGTGACTACAACTCTAAAGTAAATTCAGCAAGGACACAGGGCATAGGCCTTGTGCAATTCTTCTTGCAAACAAAGAATATTGTAAAATAGATGGAAAAAAGTTTTTTAACAATGCTATTGGGTATTATACCTTTAGTTTGGCCGAGTAACCTCCTACTGGACACTTCTGTCATAACAATAAACTCTGTTGTGGGGGAAACATAAACACAAAACAAACAATAACAACAGCAGAATTATCTAAAAAACTGGACTGTGAACAAAAGCAGGTTCTGGAGGGAAAATGACACCTAAAGGAAGGCAATGGCACAGGGTGTATACCCTATTTCTTACAACTTTAGGTCTGAAGACAGACTGCAACCAGCATTGTGCAGGGTGACTAAATCTTTAAGAGAAAAATCACAGTCTCTCAGGACTAAAGAAACAATACAAAGTTTGGAGCAACTCAGTTGCTAAAAATCCAAAAGGAGTGGAATCCCAAAAGGAGAACACAGAGCTGGGGAGCTACACATTTTGTGTATATACTCATCCCAAATATCTGCCTACCCCTTGAATTTGCATAGGTGGACAGAGTGCAACCAGCCCAGTTAAGGATACAAGAACTGAGCTGCAATTTGAACTACTACCCAAGAGACAGGGTCCATAGTTTGAGTCCAGCAAAGTTAACTGCCAGTTAAACCAAACAAAACCACAACTCTCTCAGGAGAAATGCAATAAAATTGAGAGTCTTCACAACTTAAAATTCACAATGTCCAGGATACAATCCAAAATATTCAACACACAGAGAAACAGAAAAATGCAAGCAATTTTCAGGAGAAAAGACAGTTAATAGAGACAAACCTTGAGATGTTCCAGATGTTGGAATTAGCAGACAAGAATTTTTAAAGTAGGTGTTATAATTTTGATCGGTGAAGTAAAGGAAAACATGCCCATAATGAAAAGGCAGAGAAAGAGAAACATAAAAAAGAAGCAAAAAAAAAAAAAAATCAAAAACTGGTAAATATCTGAAGCTACAAATGTACCAGATGAACTTAACAATAGAACTGAGAAGATTGAGTAAAGAGTCAAGAAACTAATCAATAGAAATTTATATAATATAAAGGTCACAGGGAAAAAGACTGGAAAAAAATTAACAGCCTCAAGGATTTGCCTTATTATATCTAACATGCATGTATTTGAAGTTATGTAAGGAGAGGAGAGAGACAAGAGACCAGAAAAATTTTTTAATAATAGTGACCACAAATTTTCCTGTTTTGGAGAAAGTTATATTTACTGATAGAAGGCAATCAGGAAATCCCAAGAAGAATAAATATGAAGAAAATTATGCTGATACTGCTGAAAAGCAAAGATGAAGATAAAATCTTTTTTTTACTTTTTTTTAGTAAAAGATTTTGTTTATTGGGACACCTAGGTGGCTCAGTCAGTTAAGTGACTGCCTTCGGCTCAGGTCATGATCCTAAGGTCCTGGGATCAAGTCCCACATTGGGCTCCTTGCTCAGAGAGCCTGCTTCTCTCTCTGCCTGCTGCTTCCCCTGCTTGTGTGCTCTCTCTCTCTGACAAATAAATAAATACAATCTTTTAAAAAAAAAGATTTTGGGGCACCAGGGTGGCTCAGTGGGTTAAGGCCTCTGCATTCAGCTCAGGTCATGATCCCAGGGTCCTGGGATCGAGCCCCGAATCGGGCTCTCTGCTCAGCGGGGAGCCTGCTTCCTCCTCTCTCTCTGCCTGCCTCTCTGCCTACTTGTGATCTCTCTCTCTCTCTGTCAAATAAATAAATAAATGAATCTTAAAAAAAATTTTTTTTTGATTATTTATTTGAGAGAGAGACCACGTGTGCATGAACAGGGGAAGCAGCAGGCAGGAGGAAAGGGAGAAGTAGACTCCCCACTGAGCAGGGAGCCTGATTCGGGGCTCCATCCAAGGACCCTGGGATCATGACCTGAGCCGAAGCCAAACACTTTAATGACTGAGCCACCCAGGCACCCCTGAAGAGAAAATCTTAAAAGGAGATACCAAAATGACACATGTACCACGGAACAATGACACAAGTGAATATTGACCTCTTATCAGAAAAATTAAGGTAAGAAAAATATGGAATAATATCTTTAGAGTGTTGAAACAAGCAAACAAAAAATTGTCAGCCCCAAGGTCTATATCCAGCAAAAAATATCTTCCAAGGCCAAATACACTTTTGTTAAATACATCATTTAAAATACTATAAAAATATGAAATAATATGAATAAGCTTAATAAAATGTATAAGATCTGCACAATAAAATTATAAAACATTAGTAAAATAAAGACCTAAATAAATGGGAAGACACTGGTTTATATATTGAAAGACTCCATATTGATAAGTCAATGCTTGTTAAATTGGCCTAGAGATGTACAACCTATAAACAAAAACCTAACTGAAATTCCAGTAGAGTTTTATTGAAAAATTGAAAGACTGATTCAAAATTTTTAGGGAAAGTACAAAGGACTAAGAAAAGCCAAAAGAGTTTTCTGTTCAGTAATTTTATCAATTGCTGAGAGTAGGATATTGAAATTCCCAACTGTAACTATGGATGTGTCTACCTTTCCCTTCAATCTAGTGGTGACTAGCACTGCCTCCTTATTTCTTGTGGCTTCTGGGTGGTCATGGAGACTCAATTGACCATTGGACTCTGTAGACACCACCCTGGCATAGAAATCAGAGCACCGTGTACTTCCCCAGTGTAGGAAATGGAAGATCTCCTTCCTGCTCAGCCCTGCTGATATCCAGTGAGGGTACTGGAGCACATAGTTTGTTTTTGTGGGGTAGGGATGAGGGGGGTGGTTTTTCCATTGGTGTTTGGATGGAGTAGGGCTTGTATTGGCTAAAATATTTTGTTTTAGGCCATCCTTTTCCCAAACTTTGGCAAGGGGGAACCAAGTTGTTTGTTACTTACTCGCCAGGGGAAGGTTGGGAACTGTTGGTGTCTGACCTGTTGGCCATCTGGGTTGAAGATTTCTGCAGCCCCTGGTTCAAGATATAGGAGAGGCTATAGGGAAACCCAGAAACTCACCACCTATTCTTCCTTAAGTCCTGAGGTCCCTAGACAGCCCATCTTCTTTTTTCTACCTATAGAAACTTCCTGAGCTCATGGTTGCATCAAATGCACAAGAATTTAACTAAAGGATACAAACTAAAGGATTTTTAGTTGTAAGAGGAAGAATGGAGCTACACATTGAGATGAACCAGAAGTTCACTTGAAGCAAATCACAAAGTTAGAGGATTTATGCTATAATTAAGTAATAAAGACAGTGTGGTAACAGGATAGTTCATGGATCAATGAAATAAATTAAAGAATCCAGAAGCAGACTCACATGTACACGAGTCATTGATTTTTGATATAAGTGCCAAGGTAAGTCAATGAAGAAAGGACAGTCTTCCCAATAAATAATGCTGTAAAACTAATGGCCATATGAATAAAAGTAAGCCTTGACCTTTTTGTAACACTACAGAAAAATCTAAGGGACCTATGTAGAAGATAAAAATTTTAAATATTTTTATTAAAAATATTAAATTAAAAATATTTAATTAAAATATTTTTATTAAAATATTTTCAAATGATCTATCTGATAAAAAATTTTAGATTAAAAATATAGGGAAATATCTTTGTGATCTTTGGATAGACAATGATCTTTTTAGACAGGGAAAGCAAAAGCACTTACCATAAAAGGAAAAAAATAATGAGTTGAACTTCATCAAAACTAAAAACATCAAAGACACTGTTAAGAAAAGACAAAGGGAGAAAGGGGTGTAATAGATATCTGACATTGGACTTATCTCAAAATATGTAATGTACTTCTACAACTCAGTAATAAGAAAACAACCCATTTTTAAGAAAATTAACACAATATTTCAATTTCACAAAAGATTATATAAATAGCACATGAAAATATGCTCAATAGCATTAGTTACCAAAGAAATGCAAATTAGAACCACAGTGAGATCACTATACACTGGAGGATCTAAATAGTTTTATTGATAAGCAGCCCTGTGAGACAGGGCTGATCCTACAGCCAATATGACACAGATTTGGGATCTGTAACTTCCAAGAGCAACAAGGCCCTAAAGTGCCAAAGAATATAGAAGAAATCTCTAGGTAAACCTCAGTTCCAGATGGCACATACTCCATTCCTTAATCTCCGTATGGCTTCTAGTGATGAGATATATGCAATCCAGCAGCTGAAAACAGGCAGAAATTAACTGTCCTTTTTAGGACCTCCCTACTCCATGGATACCAGAACATAATGTTCTTTTCTCATCACCTCAGCTCTGTTGGCTGCTTCTCAGAAACAAATAAGTAAATGAACATGAAAAACAAACTATTCTTTTCATATACAGATTGCCCTCCTTATCCAAAAGTAGAGCATTCCTATGAAACGTCTCCAAAGCTAAAATGGAGTAAAACAAAGAAGCAATCACCATTAACTTATAAAGAAAAAATATGAGCATTCCCAGACCCAAAAAATAACTTCTTCTTAGGCTTTTCTGATATTTCAGGGCACATCTTGCTAGCAGATGCACAAAGTAAATTGAGATAAAGGACAGATACTCACAGAGACTTTCAAAGCTAAGGCAGCTCGATGCTGAGATGCTGGGTATAGTTCCCAGGGAAGGAGCTTGGCAGTACCGCTGTCACTGATGGGGATGTGTGGCCTCTGTAATGGCTCACCACAAAGCAAGCACTGAACACTGTTTTTGCTTTTCACCTTTTCTCATAAAAGTGAAAATCCCAAGGGGTGCCTGGGTGGCTCAGTGTGTTGAGCTACCAACTTGGTTGCAGCTCAGGTCAGGATCTCATGGGTTGTGGGATCCAGCCCCAAGACTGGCTCCGTGCTCAGTGTGGGCTGGGGAGGGATCTGCTTAAAGATTCTCCCCTTCTGCCCTTCCCCCCAACATTCCTGCACTCTCTCTCTAAAGTAAGCAAATAAATCTTTAAAAAAATAAAAAGCAAAAATCCTAAGGTTTCTTTAAGTTAGTGAAAGCAGGTATTAATGTAGGTCTTTTGTAGAGGTGAAGTGGGGTAATGCAAACTTTCAGAGTGGAAGATACCTGATAGAAGTGTGAACCTCAAGAGCATGAGAAGACAAGCCACAAACTGGGAGAAAATATTTGCAAGTGGCCTATCTGATAAAAGGTCTTTTTTTTTTTTTTTTTTAGATTTTATTTATTTATTTGACAGAGAGAGAGATCACAAGTAGGCAGGGAGGCAGGCAGAGAGAGAGGAGGAAGCAGGCTCTCTGCAGAGCTGAGAGCCCGATGTGGGGCTCGATCCCAGGACCCTGGGACCATGACCTGAGCAGAAGGCAGAGGCTTTAACCCACTGAGCTACCCAGGCGCCCCTGATAAAAGGTCTTTATCTGGGGCGCCTGGTTGGCTCAGTGGGTTAAAGCCTTTGCCTTTGGCTCAGATCATGATCTCAGGGTCCTGGGATCGAGCCCCGCATTGGGCTCTCTGCTCAGCAGGGAGCCTGCCTCCCCTCCCCCCTCTGCCTGCCTCTCTGCCTACTTGGGATCTCTGTCAAATAAATAAATAAAATAAAAAGATTTTTATCCAAAATATACAAAGAGCTCTTAAAGTTTCACAGTAAGAAAAAATACAAACATTTAAAAATGGGTGTAAGTCCTGAACAGACATCTCACCAAAGAAGATAAACAGATGGCAAATAAGCCTATGAAAAGATGTTAAATGACATTTGTCATCAGGGAATTGCAAGTCAAAACAACAAGATAGGTCTACCCACCTCTGACATTGGCTAAAACACTGACAACACCAAATGAAGATAAGGCTGTGGAGCAACAGGAACTCTCATTCATTGCTAGTAGGAATGTAAAATGGTACAGCCACTTTGGAAGATGTTTGGGCCTTATAAAATTAAACATACTCTTACCATACAGTCCAGCAATCACACTCTACTTGGAAACTTACTCCACACAAAAACCTGCACATGAATGTTTACAGCAACTTTATTCATGATGGCCCAAAGTTGGAAGCAACCAAATGTCCTTTGGTAGGTGAATGGATAAACCATGGTACACCCAAACAATGGACTGTCACCTATCACTAAAAAGAAATAAGCTATCAAGCCACTAAAAGACATGGAGAGATCTTCAGTGTTAATACCAAGTTAAAGAAGTCAATCTGAAAAGGCTATATTTTATAGGATTCCAACTGTATGGCATTCTAGAAAAGCCAAAACTATGGACACAGTAAGAAGATCACTCGTTTCCAGGGGTTAGAGAGGAAGGAGAGATGAACAGGTGGACCATAGAGGAATTTTAGGACAGTGAGATTATTCTGTGTGATACTATAATGATGGATACATACCATTATACATTTGTTCCATCCCAGAGAATGTACAACACCAAGAGTGAACCCTCATATAATCTATGGACTCTGGAGATTATGATTATTATTATGCCAATGTAGGCTCATCAATTGTAACAAATACCCCACTTTGGTACAGGATATTGGCAGTAAGGAAGGCTGTGGGGAGAGGTGAGTGTTAGGAGATACATGGAAACTCTCTGCACTTCCCATTCAATTTTGCTATGCACCTAAAACTGCGGTCAAAAATAAAGTCTTTGGGGGTAACTGGGTAGCTCAGTTGGTTAAGTGTCCAACTCTTGATCTCCACTCAAGTCTTGATTTCGAGATTGCGAATTCAAGCCCTGTGTTGAACTAAAAAGAAAATATTTTTTAATATATATCTATGTAAGCCTGACCAAGCAAGATAACTATTCCTGATGTACTCTGCCTGGAACATCCTGCTATCCCTGTGTTGGAAGGCAAGGAGAAGTAAGGAGAACTTAGCTGGTGAGCTATATGGGCCCAGAAAAGAAATTTTTCCACACTTCTTTCCCTATTCTTCACCTCAGTTCCTCCACCCTCCATTCTAACTTTTTGAGTCCCCCAAATTCCACAAGACTCATTTATTTGTAGTTCATCTGGAGAATATCGTAAACATTAATAAATACCTTTCTGGTATGAGGATATAGATTCAACTCCTTTGCTAAGACCAGGTTTTTTTATAAGGTATCCTTGGCTGAAACATTATAGATAAGCAGAAATGTAAAGAAGATGGAAGGAGAAAAAGACCACAGAAATCCAAGACTGTAGGTACTGAAGACAAATTTTGAGAATTTCACCAAAAGTAAAATCCAATTCAAATTTTAAAAAATCAGAATTATCTGATTTCAAAACAGTGCAATTGTTAAAATGAAGGATTTCTGAAAATAAAGGAATATTATAAAGTTTTCTGCTCTTTTGCTAGATTTCTGATCTTGGATAAATTCTTTAACTTCTCTCTAAACCAGTTTTTCCCAGCTGTGAAATAAAGACGCTGCTTGGCTACTGACAAAGCCATTCCTGGAACAAATCATGGTCGTGTGATCCCACCCTAAATATTCTGATATAGATGGAACGTAATTCAAGTGAATATTAAGTGTAGCTTTGAAGGAGATAAGAAATCAAGAGAAAGGCAATGTGCAGCCTTGGGGGAACACATGAGTGCATGGTGTTGTCTGGCTGGCACTTCTCATGGGAAACATGTAGGCTGATTATAATATAATTGGGCTTGTTACTAAAGCAAGGTAATACACACACCCCACTTCACTCTCTTTACATTGTCCTCAAGTCATCACCACGTCCCTGGTCCTGCACTGATTTGTTCCTCTCCTTAGTCCCCCAGGGTACTAGGTTATTATCAGAATCTTCTGTATCTCAAAAGTGGATTTGTCAACCAAAAGGCAATGTAAAACTTAATTTAAAATATCTAAGGGTTTTTCATAAAAGAGTTTGAGAAGTCACTATCATTTGAAGTTGGTAATAGAAATAACATAGTTGAAAACTGAATCAGAAATGTGAAAAACCAATATGAGAACATATTTCAGAATGCAAAGGAAAAAAAATTTCAAAAAGAGAGAGAGATGAGAGAGAAGGTAACAAACAGGAAGGACAGGAAAGGGAGATGGATGCCAAAAACTTGTTAGTGCTCCCAAGAGAGAAATGAGAAAACCTGGTACAGAAATAGCAGCCAAAAATACCATTAAGGAAAATTATCCTGAGCTGAAAAAAGAGGGGAGAGAGCAAATCAAAAGGATTTACCTTGTTCTAGGCTAAATAAGTAAGAGGAACCTTGCACATCCCAGAGAAAATGAGTAAATAAATACCAGAGAACATGAAGATACGTTTTAGCCAGGGTTCCTCAGAAAGCCATGGGAGACAAAATCCCATCTGTGAGCACTTTACTGGGTGGTGTGAGCCCAGGGAGCACAAGGGAAATAGAGGGGTGATGTAGGGTGTAGGATATACTTGTTATCTATTGCTGTGTCACAAATGCTCCATTATACTCCAAAAGTTTACTGTTTCCAGCAACACATTCATTATCACACAGTTTCTGTGGATCGGGAATCCAGGAGCAGCTGAGCCCAGCGCCTCTCACGCAGAGTCCCCTCCAGGCCTGCAACAATGTGTCTGCCTGGGTGGCGATGGGACAAGGTGCAATGAAGATCCCTTGGGGTGGACTAGGGGAGGATCTGCTCCCACTTCACTCAGGTGGTGTTTGCAGTCTTCACGTCCTCACTGGCTCTTGGTCGGTGACATCTGTTCTTTGCCATATGAGCCTCTCCACAGGGCTCACAATATGGCAGGCCGCTTTCTCTAGAACCAGGGCTCCATGAAGAAGAGAGAGCAAAAGAGGGCAAATGAGATGGAAGTCAGAGTCTTTTTATAATCTAATCTCAGAAGTGACATTCTACCATCATTGCCATATTCTGTTTTCAGAATAGTCATTAGGTCGAGCCCACGATCAAGGAGGAAAGATTATCCAAGTGTGTGTATACCATGAGGCAGGACCTCAGGGGGCACGGAGAGGCTGCCTACCACAGTGGGGGGGCTCCCCAACACAGGGAAAGAGGGAGAGTCATAACAGGATGTGTTAGCAAACAGACACAGAGCACAATGAAATGCTTCTCAGAACCATACACAAAAGGAAAGGAAAGGAAAGGAAGGGAAAGGGAGAGGGAAAGGAAAGGAAAGGAAAGGAAAAAAGGAAAGGAGAAAGGAAAGGAAGAAGGAAAAGAAAAAGGAAAGGAAGGAGGGAAGGAAGAAGGAAAGGAAGAAGGGAAGGGAAGGGAAGGAAAGGAAAGGAAAGGAAAGGAAAGGAGAGGAAAAGGAAAGGAAAGGAAAGGAAAGGAAAGGAAAGGGAAGGGAAGGGAAGGGAAGGGAAGGGAAGGAAATAAAGGAAAGGAAAGGAAATAAAGGAAAGGAAAAGAAAGTAAAAACAGGAAAGAGGAAAAAGGAAAGGGAAGGGAAAAGGGAAGGGAAGGGGAAAAGGAGAAAGGAAAGGGAAAGGGAAGGGAAAAGGGAAGGGAAGGGAATAGGGAAGGGAAGGGAAAAAGGAGAAGGGAAAGGGAAGGGGAAAGGGAAGGGAATAGAAAAGGGAAGGGAAGGGAGAAGGGAAGGTAAGGGAAAAGAAGAGAGAAGGGGAAAGAAGAGAGAAGGGAAAGGAAGGGAGAAGGGAATGAAAGGGAAAAGGGAAGGGAAGGGAAAGGGGAAGGGAAGGGGCGGGAAGGGGAGGAGCATAGATCCATTAAGTTCTCCCCCACAAAGCAATAACTCTCATTCCTCCCAGCACAGGCTTAGAACTTAGGGCTTTCCTGGAAAGAAAGTGTGTGCAGGAGGTGAGAGGCACATGAAGAGCCCTGAACTTCTTGAGGGAGAGGCTGTACCACCACATCAGCATGAAGCTGGACAGCATCTGCATGGAGTGGGTTGCCCAGACTGGTGAGACAGAGAGATCAGAAATGTTGTGTAAGCTGTTTGACATAGTCTGAGCTCCAATACTGAAGTGATAGAAACTGAATCTTCTAGGGGTGCCTTGGTGGCACAGTCCATCAAATGTCTGACTCTTGATTTCAGCTCAGGTCATGATTTCAGGGTCATGAGATTGAGCCCTGCATCTGGCTCTGTGCTGGATGTGGAGCCTGCTTAAGATTCTCTCTTCCTCTCTCTCTGCCCTCTTTCTATCTCAGAAGGAAAGACAGACAGACAGACAGACAGGCAGAGAGGGAGGGATGGTGGGAGGAAGAAAGAAAGGAAGAGGAAGGGGAAGGGGAGGGGAGGGGAAGGGCAGGGCAGGGCAGGGCAGGGCTGGGCATGGAAGGAAGAAAACTGGATCTTGTAGCTTGAGGGCTCAACACAATCAAATTTCCAGATGTTTATAAATTACCATATCTTAGTCCCTTAACACTTTCCATGACAACAGTGGCTTCAGGAACTGCAGGACAGATAAGATATAAATGGACATATTTTATTTAATAAGTAGGTAAGCATCACCATCATTTACTTAATCATACTCTTCTTGACTTTAACTTGATAGCTCATCTTTGGCATGTCTTCAAAAGTAATACACTTCTTGTTCAGTTTTTGTCTAGGTGTTTATACTACACCAGGAGATGTCATGGGTACCTGGGTGGCTCAGTCAGTTAACTGTCTGACTCTTGATCTCAGGCTCAAGTCTTAATCTCAGGGTCATGACTTTAGGCCCCACGTTGGGCTCCATGCTAAGTGTGGAGCCTACTTAAAAAAATAAAGTCATAGACTCAAAGAATTTAATAGCTAGAAGAAACTTTAATTCAAATTCATTTAATTTACTTCCTCTCTCCAGGCAGAATTATCCCTCAGCCACTGAAATCAAAATACATCATTTTTTAGAGGATGTTCAGATATACCAATTTTAGATATCACTTAGTGACTGGTTTTAACTATATATCTGTTTTGATAATCTACATATATATAATTACATCTATATATTTCTGAATATATCTGTATCTGTGGTATAGCTCTCCCTCTCCCTCCCTCTCTCCCCCACCTCCTCTATCAAGAGATTACCTGTTGGCGTTACACCTAGAATGATCTCTTTGAAACAAATTGAATACTTCTTGCAATCCTTTGAGAAAAGAACATGTTCAGCATAAAAATTTAAAGAATTAGGCAAATTTATTATGCATTGTTACAGGAATTGGTCTTAAAATAATTATTAGAAGTATTAGATCTTTACCTTGGGCTAAACTGTAAGAGTAGAAGCAGGGAAACCAATCAGGGGATTATTGGAGTGGTCCAGCTGAGACAGTGGTGGCCTGAACTGGAGTGATGCCAACAGAGATGAAGAGGAGTGGGCACAAAGTATATTGAGAGATAAAAGCAGTAGGATGTGCTGATAGTTGGCTGTGGGGGACCACGGGAAAAAGTCAAGGGTGAGTTCTGGGACCAAATGGCCAGATGTCTGCTGTCTGCTTCAGAATACCTCCGAGGGGAAGGGAAGTGTGGGTAGCGGTGGTAGAGAAGTGAGACTGCCCATAAATTGATCATTGTTGAAGTTAAGTGATGGGTGCGTGGGGTTCACTTTGCCCTTCTGTCCTTTTTCCTTATGCTTTAAATTGTCCATAACAAAAATGTCTTAACATACCAATACACCTTTACCTAGTGATTTCAATTCCAGAAATCAACCCTAAGGAAACACTCAGAATTAAAAAACAGATTTTTATATCAGAATGGTCATAGGATCCTCATCTTCGTATTTATAACACTGAAGTATTATAAACAGTCTTGTTGACTAACAAAGGGATAATAGTTAAACATACTGTGATAGAATCATATGAATTTATTATATGATATTTCTATTAAAAATCATGCCCTTAATAATTTGAAAAATACTGACTATATAATAGAAAGTTAAATATATAAATATGTAAATGTGTAAATATATATATGCCAAAAGAAAATACACACCAAAATATTATCATTGTAGGGGTGCTTGGGTGGCTCAGTCAGTTGGGCACCCACCTCTCAGTTTGGCTCAGGCTGTGGTCTTGGGGTCTTGGGATTGAGCCCTACATTGGGCTCTGCACCCTGCAGGAAGTCTGCTTGGGATTCTCTTCATCTGCCCCTCATGTCCCCCCACTAAAATAAATGAATAAATCTTTTTAAAAAATTATCATTTTAATGAGGGAATTTTGAGTGATCTTTTATTTTATCATTTATACCATAAATAATTTACTACAAAGAATATGCAAAGGATAGGAAAAGAATGATTTATTGGAATTCATCACTCCTAGGCATGACATTAAAACCACAATAGATTTTCTTTCATTCTGAAACATTTATTGACTATGTATTATTTGCAAAGCACTGTTCCATGCTTACTCTATGCCATTTAGCAGGAAAAATAATTCACATTTCAGATAAGTTAAAAAGAGAGGAGATAAAGTTGGAGAGAACAAAAAGGAAGGAATTTAGTATTTAGGGAGCCCAGAGTAACTTTCTAGAAAGATAATGTGTTCAATTTGGGAACACTCAAGTCCAATAGAGTTAATAGCAATTCCCCACCCATTTCCTTTATTGCCGCTGCTTCAATATGGTCTCAAAACCACAGAAAAACAATACTTCATATGTCCCACTTCAATGAATTCTAAGTTCATGATGAAAACTAGGAGAAAAGTAAGCATTGTTCAATGACAGCTGCAGCAAAAATGTGTCAATGTTACTTGCAAAACCCTGGGAGGCAGACATATACCCTTTTCGGGGGGAAAAAAAAAATGGGAAAATGAGTAAACATTACAAGAATTTGTCATAAAAGTGCTGAAATTATAATCCCAGTTGGCAAGATTTCTTAGCATTTTCCTTTCCTTTGTGGTCTTCTGGGAAGGCTCAGGGCTCCCTCCACCCTGAGACTGGGGATCTTACCAGCAGGTCTGACCAGGATGAATATGGAAAGGGCCAGCTGTCCCAGGGAAGACGACTGTGGAGCCCAGATACCCAGCCATTGATTCCTTGATGACAACAGGTATCCGAGTGAACCTTCAGAACTTCGGACTGCTGGAACCCACAACTTTTAACCTGTAACTGATGGTTCTGTTTCAATAAGCACAAGGTCTTGTTTTTTAAAATATTAATGGATGAGGGCCCCTACGGAGTAAGGATTATTTCTTATTTCTTACTTATTTTTGTTTGAATGTGGCAAGTTTTCCTGAGAGGAAAAATTCCTCTTTCTTCCAAGGTAGGCAAGGGACACATAACAGTTCTTGACACAGGTTCTCCCCACACTGTCCAGCCCCCGCTGCTGCTATGTTGTTCCAGATCCTGATGCATATGGAGAAGTAGAGGGTGCGTAATGTGTGTGTCAGAAGAAGAGGGGAATGGATGTGGGGTGGAGGCAGGGTTTATAAGGCTTGTGCCCTTGATGAATATTGCACATTCACAAATTCATATTCTCTTTTGTCTGAGCTCTGTGGATATAATAATCTTCACTGAAAAGACAATGGAGGCCAGGCCACACCACTTACTTTCCTTCTGTGCCCTCATATTCTCGGTATTATCTTCCTCTGAGGTAGTGCAGATCCCAAATGGCTAGAAACCTCAATATGTCCACAGGGCTTGAGAAGAAAATCATCTCTATTCTCTTTTGCAGATTTTCCAATGGCCTATGGATTCTCTTGACTTAAAAGAATAATTTTTGCTCTGCTGTGAAACAAAATAGAAACTTCTGACTCTTGAAAAACCTACAGATGATTAAAATGGTAAATGAGCCACATGAAATAATTCACAGATCATGAACCTACTCAATATGAAAAGGAGTTCCTGTTTATAAGATTTCTTTAAATCACATGAAAGTGATGTTAAAAAACAAGAAGTATACTTGAAAGAAATCCAGACTAAATGTACAGATAACCAAAGAATAGTAAACGATTTACTACCATAAAGTATTCAAACATTTAGACTGACTTCTGATGCTTGCATGTTCTGAGATAAGAACTAGAGCCTGTAAAATAAGTTAGACTTGGATGGCTTTGATATCTAGTGGGACATTCATGATGTATTTTATGTATCTTGCATGTGACACATGATTACGGCATATGAGGTAATGTTACACAATGCATGGTGTGCATGAATTAAGAGAGAAATATGCAACACATAATCATTTGGTACACAGATTCTTGACAGTTGATTTATATTCCGAAAAGAATAGATTTTTAGCTCATTGAGTTCGAAGCTGCATATATTGCCAGAGGATAAACAGCTATATTCCTGTTTCTTCTAGACAAATTATTTTTCATGTTGACAGGCATAAAGTGACTTCTCTTCTATATAATTGATTATAAAGACTTAGCTCTTTGACAGAAAAACCATCTATCTTGAGGGTACACAAACTTCTCTAATATCCCTTAATATTATTTTCATCCTTTGAGATCAGGTGAGTAGGATATAAAAAGAAAAGTGAGGGATTTAATATAAAAGATATGGCCAAGAACAGCAGAATAAACCCTGTGCCCAAAACCATAATGTAACTATATACATAAATAAGGATTGTCAAAGATGGGATAAACATGGCTAGTTATTTTTTCTTAATAAAAATCAACTTTTCTTTATCTTTGACACAAAATGTTGTAAACGACAATGAAGGGCAGTAACATCCTATTTCATGGGGGAAATGTGGGTAAAGTCTACTGAAAAAAATCAACCAAAAAGCTTAGGCACAAAATTCTATAGTATAGTGTAGTATAGTGTAGTACAATAGACCGTATATGTTATGATATGGTCTATAGTTCCTCACCAAGGAGCTTTGGTTCATTGGAGAGACAAGATTAATATAAGAAACAATGGACAAACCATGTAACAACTAATGTAAATGATTGCTAAATGCCATGGGCAAACTATAGACCCATGGAAGCCTACAGCAAAGAGGTTCTTCATTGGCCAGTGAAAGCTCCATGGAGGAAGTGATACTTGACTTCTTCCAAATAAAAAGTGTGTGATCTATTTAGGCTAAAGGAAGAAAGAAGAGAAGGCTGTCCTGGCTGAGAATAAGAAGTGTGAACATAAGTAGAACAAGCTTTGTGCATTTGAGGAACATTGAGACTCACCTGACTAAAAGCAGAGAGTACATGTAGAGGAAAATGGGAAAATGGAAAAAGCTGTTGGATCAGTAGAGAAGAGTCATGAAGGGCCTCAGAAAACTGGCAAGGGATTTAGATGTTTGATAGGAGCAAGGAGTGGTGAGATAAAAGCTGTGTTTAAGGCACATTTGTCTGGAGTGCACATGCAGGAGAGATTGGGGCAGGGGCTGATGTACCAACCCAAGAATGAACACGGGGGGAGGAGTGACAATGAAGAGACAGAACAGACATGGGGAACAAGATGAAAGAAGTTAGTAGATAAGCTGAGTGTCAGAGATATCAGAAGTGAGTGGAGACAAGGTTTTAAACTGAGAACATGAGAGGAAAAGAAAAAAAAAAGTTGGTATTGATGACAGAGATATCAAAACCAGGATGGATAGCCAGTCGTGCAGAGACAATTTCATTTATAGACATCTTGAGTTTACACATAGGGATCTAAGAAGAAGTGTCTTTAAACTAAATATAAAACAAGGGTTTAAAAACCCACTTTCAGCATTCAGAAATCTAGAATGGGAATTCAGGTTGTGATAATTAAGCCTTGAGACTCTCTAATGGTTATAGGATTGGAGGAAGAAAAAGAGCCACAGAATCTGGGAAATCGTATTTTTGTTCCTCACAGCCATTGTGGGTGTGAGGAGAAAAGTGAGTGAGGAAAACATGTTTTACACCCTTAGCATCCCTTAAAACGCCATCAGAGAGCCTGTCTGGCCACTAAGAAGGTACTCATAAAACCTTAGATCTTTTTAGGATCCATCCAGAATAATCACCTATTGCAAAGATAGAATGTAAGCACCACAAGCACAAGAACTTGATTTGTTCATTCATGTGCCCCAGGCACTAGAATAATGTCCAGTACATGGTAGGCAAATATTCAATAAAAATTTGTTGAATAAGTGGGTAAATAGGGGAATGAAGAGATCAGGAAGATACGACATAATGGAATTGATGTTTTGTCACTTGGGCCACACAGGTCCTCTGACAGAGCAAACCATGCAGGTGCATTTCTACTGCAGACTGACTTGAGGTAAATGCCTCCCTGAATCCGAGACCAGTGTTCTGTGGGCAGGGGGCTAGCAGAGCTAGAGAAGGAGCTTCACTCTGTAGGGCAGGGGATAGGCCCCCTGGGATATTTAAAGTCCTTGCTTTTTCTAACTCCCCAGTTATAGATAACAGGCTGTGTGAAGAAAGCCCAGCACAGCCAGGGTGATCTCATACTTAGTAAAATTCCCTGAAGCATGCATAGTCATTGTTTCATTCGAGGCCAATATCTCTAGCCAACATTGCTCCTCCCAGCACTAAGCTTCAGACTGGATCCACTGGGACACCGCCATCCCAGAAAACATGGTGTTTCAGGCTCACATACTTTCTGCATGTGTGATGCAGGGGTCTCCCCGAAAGGGTGGAGTTTTAGCTGCAAGGGGCTCTTTATTCCTAAGCCCAAAGGGGTTCACCTCTTGATCTTGCCAGGTGGTTTTCTATGAGTTAAATTTATAATAAGCCGAGGCTGTCTTTAGTCAGATTTTGGCCTCTTTGTGTTGAGATGACTAAACTTTTGTAATTTCTCACTCTCTTATTTGATGGGTGGTATTTCTGCCAGAAAGGGACAACATCAGTCCAAAAGATTCTCTTTTCCCATCAGAAATTCTGTCTACTGTCTAAAAGTGTGAAGGGAGAAGACTCAGGATCAGACATGTTCAAAGTTGGAAGGGATCTAAGAGATTCTCTAGTCCAGGGTCCTAAGCTCATGCAAACAAGGGCC